>OVBA01006593.1:0-16583 GCA_900406435.1 Lepidium aucheri
AGTGGATTGAAGCTATGCAAACTGAACTTGATTCGATTTGTAAGAATAAGAAATGGACACTTGTTGACAAACCAGAAGGAGTTAAACCTATTGCGTTGAAATGGATCTTCAAAATCAAGAGACATGCCGATGGAACAATTCATAACTTCAAAGCAAGACTTGTTGCCAAAGAATATGTACAACAACATGGCATCGATTATGAGGAAGTCTTTGCACCAGTGGCTCGTATTGAAACCATTCGCTTACTCATAGGTTTTGCAGCTACACATGGATGGGAAACTCATCATTTAGACGTCAAAACAGCCTTCTTTAATGGTGATTTATGTGAAACAGTTTATGTAGAACAACCTGAAGGGCTTGTGAAGAAAGGTGGAGAGAATAAGGTGTATCTTCTTCACAAAGCTTTGTACGGTTTGCGTCAAGCACCGAGAGCATGGAATGTCAAGCTTGATCATGTCTTAAAGAAAATGCGTTTCACAAGATGTAAGAAAGAATCATCGGTTTACAGCAAGAGAGTTGAGGAAGAATTTGTGATCATAGCTATCTATGTTGATGATTTGTTTATCACCAGAACTACTCTACAAGTGATTGATAGCTTTAAGAAGGATATGTCTAGAGAATTTGAGATGACCGATCTCGATAAGTTAACTTACTATCTCGGTATTGAAGTACATCAAGGATTCGATGGTATTTGGATCAAACAAGAAGGTTATGCTAAAGGAATACTCCTAGACAACGACATGAATGAATGCAATTCAACTAGCACACCGATGGAGATTAATTTGAAGCTATCTAAGGCTGAAACCGAACTCGAGATAGAAGCCACAAGATATAGAAGAACAATTGCAAGCTTGAGATATCTTCTCCACACTAGACCAGACTTATCTTATGCAGTAGGAATGTTGAGTAGATACATGCAAAGTCAAAGAGAGTCACATGAAATATCTCTTAAAAGAGTTCTAAGGTATGTAAAAGGAACTACCAACTTAGGTCTCTTTTTCAAAAAGGAGGGATCCAAAAGGATTATAGGCTATAGTGATAGTAGTCACAACATTGATATTGATGATGGAAGAAGTACCTCTGGTCAAATCTTCTTCTTTGGATCCTCACCAATCTCATGGAATTCGCAAAAGCAACCAACCGTGGCACTCTCATCTTGTGAAGCTCAATTTATGGCAGCAACCAAAGCATCTAAACAAGCATTATGGCGTAAAGAACTTATGAAGGAATTCCTTAACAAAGATGAGAAGATCGTGTTGAAGATAGACAACAAATCGGCTATAGCTCTCACCAAGAATCCAGTCTTTCATGGACGAAGCAAACACATACTTTCGAGATACCACTTCATTCGTGAGTGTGTCGAGAATGATCAGATTGAGGTGGAGTACGATTCAGGAGAAGAACAGAAGGCCGACATCCTAACCAAAGCTTTAGGAAGGAACAAGTTCAAAGAGATGAGAAACAAGATAGGAGTCATCAAGTTTACACAATCCAAAGTTCATTTTGGAATTATGGGGGAAAATGTTGGATAATTCCTTAATGAATAGTGTTAGTTATTTTAGAGATAGGATAAGATCTCTAGTAAGAGTTAGTTACTAAGAGATAAGATCAAGTCCAAGAGATAAGATCATATCTATAGATTAGATTCATGGCAATTAATCTATAAATAGGGAGCTTAAGGAGGTTTGTTCCTTAAGACTTTAGAAAGCAAGGTTTAGGTTTTGAGAGAGTTTCCTAAATCAATAAAAAGAGAAGTTCTTATATTCTAAAGTGTGCAAATACGTTTAACTTGAGGTCATACATAAAAGTGCTTTCATATGCTAAGGAAAGAAGAAAGTATAAACATTAGTAGTGAATGACAAACGGGTTATTGTGTCATATGTAAGAATTCGGAAGAGCGACTAACACTTGAGTCCAGCCAATTCTGAGGAGACATGATGTCATGGAAAAAGAACTTCTTTACAAAGTAGCCATTGATGTATAATTTCCTAAGGGAGAATCATAATAATTAAAGATGAACATAATGACGAAATGAGGAATAAATGATACGAAATTTAACACTTACTTCCCCCAAGAGGTAGTAACTAAGGCCAAGAATTTTTTCTTGTGGTTCTTTAGTCCATTGAGGAAATGGGAGATTTTGACTGGCAAAATCTAGCAGGAAGAACTATGATCCTCTTAGCAGGCTGTGGTGATGGAGAATCCCCAACCCAGCAACGCTTGTTCGGGGAACTCCTCTGGAAATAGTAGTGAAGTGATGATAATATGACTTATAACAGATTGACATATTATTGAAAGGGACAAATAGTAAGGGGACAGCTATATAGGAGACAACAGGTATTAGGGACAACATTTTTGTAGTTGGGCTTCTCGTTGGGGTTAGTTGTTTTCTCTCCATCTATTCAATCTTTAGAAGTCTGGCATATTAAATATTCGTGTGATGGACATATTATATAAGGGACAAACATATGGTTGACATTTGTGTGGGGTACACTTGTTGGAGGGACAACCTTTTCGAAGTTGGTCTTCTCGTTATGTTCAGTTGTTTTATCTCCAGATCAACAATCCGCGAAACTCTGTGATTGTTAAGGTTGGAAAATAAGGGATGTAATTAATAAAGAACGAGTATTGAAACCTTCACAAACCTCGAGAGTGCGCACATCGCCCATTTTGTTGTTGGGGTCATTTTCGAAACGAAGCCTTCTCATTATGTCCAGATTAACAATCCCCGAAACTCAGTGATGGTTAGGGTTAGATAATGGTGTATGAAAATTAATAAAGAATAAATGATGAAAACCATTACACAGCTCGAGAGTACGCCCATCGCCGTTGGTAGCAATGCCATCATGAATGTTAGTTTTGGTAGGCAGCTAGATGTTAAAAACAAGCTTCATAGAATATATGCCAAGCAGGTAACTATGATGGGTCAAGACTATCTTGGTCATCATCATTTAGTGATTTCGGAACTTCAGGGACATTCTTATAGGCATCCCAAATTGAATCATTGGCAATGACAAAATTGGAACATACAGAAACAGTATCTCTCGAATGAGCATTTACATAAGAAACAGGAACAACTTCTATGTGGACATTGTGAAAATCTTCTTGTTGATAGACAGTACCATGATCAGCCTCAACTTCATCGTGTAAATCATCATGTAAATAAGCACCACAATCAGCTATGTGAGGGGCGTCATTTAGAGGCGTGTACACTTCTAAGCCTTTTCAATATGATGTTTGACATTCTCCGGATAAAGGATTAGAAAAAAAAAGGTCTTCTCAAGGGCATTGGAATTGGGACGTTGGGGTTAGGGACAAAAACATTGAGGGATATCTGTCTCTGTGCCAAAATCCTAGCATCTTCGACTTCCACGAACAAACTTAACGAACACTGCTTGGCTGCAAACAGCTCCCAAACTTTGACTTCAACACACTTCATATGATTTTTTTTCAAAGTAGAGGGGTCCCGAGTTCCAAGCTTATCCTTCATTGTAGCATGCATTAGGATTCCCTCCTTCTAGACAACTATGAGGGAGAAAGATAGGAAGGTCCGAGAATTTTTTGTCCCATATCCGTTTGGAGAAGGTGAAATTGGCCTGAACGAGACTGAGTATGTATTCGACATTGGGATGGTCTACTTCATCCGGCCACGAAATATCACACTCGCATACACCTTTCAGAATGGATGTAACTTCAAGCTGCGAGGGCAAGATTGTGATTAATGGCAATAAAATTTAATTGAAAAGAAATATAGTTAAAGGACCTTACGCTTGAGTTGTGTTCGGAGGCAAATATATTGTCATTCTGGAAGGATTTCAGAGGACTCAGCATAAAATATAGTGATCAAAGAATGTTCAAGCATTATTTGCATGAGGCAGATGGTCGCATAGAATGGGGACAACTTCCAGAAAGAGAAACTCGAAAGGGAGTGTGAAACCATGACAACTAATGTGAGTTTGGCAATGTTTCTCGACGAGGGAGTTGGCTGACTAAATTTTGCACTTTACTTTAACCATCCTCAAAGCCATGCAGAAGGAGTGGTGCCCCCAAGGGAATGCTTCAAATAGATCAAGGTCGTTAACCATTTCAACAACTTCAACTGAAGCTCTAACTGGTTGAGAATTACATATTAAAATCTCTTCGACAATTACAATAAGAGCCAACGTCAAATCCCTAGACTATGGCATCTTCTTCAGCCAATCAGCAATCTCCTGGATAGTAACCAAAGACCACGTGCCTATCAGAGTATTCCAGTAAGGCTCCACACCAATGGTGAGAGACGGCAAATCGTCAAGATCATTAAGGTAAAGGCAGCATTGAAGGCCTATGAGAATGCCAAATTCTAGAAAGGAAAATGAATAGGATAACCTCCAAAAACAAACCAAATTTCATGCTTCTTCTTTGCAACAAGAGAATGGCATAAAAACTAAGGATAAGCTTCCCTGAGTGAGAAGAACGACGAACATGGAGTTCAAACAATGGGCAAACACGTCTGCAAGGTCCATACGATACTTTGGATTCAAGTAGGGATTTAACCGACTGTCTGAAGGGAATCTATCAGTAGTGAAAAGGCGCAGAGGGAGCAAAACTTCATTAAAGTGACCAACTTCCAGCTAGAAAAGTATGCTCTTCCTGCTTTTCGGCACCATGAGTATGAGAATGGAAAAAACAGACAAGTAAACACACAAGTATAAGAAGATGGGGAAACAGACAGAAGTAACATAGGTAATGCCCACATGATTATAATTATAAAGGGTTAGCAAACAGAAAAAGACCAACTGCACTTAATGTAATGGAGATGAGAGACAAGATAGACTTAATGTCCACAGATATATAGTTGTAACACGTAAACAATGAAAAAAAACGAATGTCCTCGAGAGACACAGAGGAGACATGATGTTTACAATTGACAAATCACATAGAAGAAAAGCGAGTATCATAACTAGATGACCTATAAATTTGAAAAAAAACTATGTGCCCTTAAAGGCGAATCTGGAAATCATTTCCATTGTTGATGATGTCTCGCTTTCACAACAACCAATTAAATACAACAAGTGCAGACAATCGTGACATTGTAGCAATTGAGGTTCTGATGTATCTCATTTTTATCAATTTTTTACTCACTTATTCATATGTTTTTAGAGTCTTTGTTGGTATTTTATAGTCCATCCAGGTACAAAACATGATAAATTGGATAAAAGCACTCAAAGCATGGATTTGAGCAAAATGGAGCAATTTTGGTGTTTCAGGACACCAGGATCGGTCGATCCACATCTTGATTGATTGATTCCTTACAGCATTAGAAGCAGCGCACGAGTTCATGATCGACCAGCCCCTGCTTGATTGATCGATTTCCTTGCCACTAGATTATGCATCCGACCTGAGGATCAACTGTGCACTTCAAGATCGACTGTTCCAAGTCTCGAATAGTGATATATGCCCGACCAGTTGCTATTGAAGATTGACCACTTTAGAGTAGATCGATTGATCAACACCTAGATTGATCAATCCACGGGTCAGCGCAAGAAAACTTGTTTTCCTTGTTTTGTACTAGACGTTTTTTTAGCATATATATTTAGGTTTTGATACTGATAAAATAACATTTATCATACTTTTAAAGCAGTCGACTTTTGTAAGCTTGGGGAGAAGATCTCGACCTCAACTTAGAATTGAGTAGTTGATAGTGAAATCCTTGGTTCTTGTGGATTCTATCCCTAAGTACTACTATGTTTGTTGTGCACTTGTAGTACATTCATAGGGTTAAAACCCAAGTGTATCAAATTTTTAGTACCGTTGTCGGGGACTAATTGGTTGCCTTTTGATTGGGATTCAATTTCTAGTCTATTCTTTTATTTACCGTTTTTTGTTTTTGTTTCTTCTTGGTGTTACAGGTGGTAAGGAGAAGCCAGGGCTCTGAAAATCTTCTAAAGTTCGACAACGAAACGCTTGCTAGAGTTGAACAAGAGAATACAAGGGCTAAAGCAATGAGTAAACTTCATACCTATCAGAAAACTCGTGAGAATGACCAACAAGGTCAGTCAAGATGGAGTAGTTACAGTGGAGCAAATTTCATAGGGAAATCGCTCAACTTAGGTGGCAACAAGAGCAGTCTAAGCGGCAAGCTATAGGTGATCTAGACACACCTCATCAGTTCTATTAGAATAGGTCTACTATTCACCCTCCACCAATTCAGAGGCAAGACTATGAGATCATGCCTCAGCTAATTGGATTGGTCAAGCAGTATGTCTTTAATGACTTACCAGGGGAGAATCCGATGGATGATATCGAGAATTTTGAAGGCATGTGTAGCACCACAAGTTCCAAAGGAGACCCTGCAGACTATCTGAAGTGTAAGCTCTTCCACCATTTGCTTTCTGATAAGGCATCTTGATGGTTGAGGTCTCTTCCTCCAGGATTGCTCACTACGTGGAAAGCATTTAGACCTACCTTTCTAGACTAGTTCTATACTAACACTAGGAAACAAGATCACAGTTTTTTAGCAATGTTATGGTGAGTCATTCAGTGAAGCTTGGGAGAGGTTTATAGAATATCACCAAGATTGTCCACACCATGGGTACATCAATGAGCAGTTGTTGAACATCTTCTATTGTGTTATTGAGTGGGATTACAAGAACTCTCTCGATGCAACTAGCAATGGGGAATTCATGACTAACACAAGGGATAAAGCCTTCACCCTTATCGAGAACTTAGGTGCAAGTTCAGGTAATCATTTTCCATAGTATGACAGAAGTCGACGGGTAAACAGTGTAGAGTGGCAGAAGATAGATGAGCTTACTGAGAAACTTGACATACTGATCAAAGCAAACCAATCCAACCAGAGGGGAGACCATCTGTGTGATGATACTGGAGAAATAGCTTATGTGAAAGAGAATTCACACCTTACTGAGGATCAGAGAGAAATCGACTATGTGAACTGACAGAATAAGAGTGCAAATCAGTTTTATCTATCCTTTAGGAGCATGAACGTTGAAATCCTCAAGACTTAGTGTTTCATGTTTAGAAAATGCCACATGGATCACCGTTTCAGGGCAAGCCATTCGTGCCAAGTCAAGGTCAAAAGTGGAACAATCAGAACTATCAGAAACCTTACACGCAGAACTCTGGAGGAGGACATAACATGCATAAATCGTTAAAGCCTTTTAAGTAAGCAGCACCTTAGCAACAACAAGCTCCAGCGAGCTCATCCAGCACCTCTAACAATGAGATCAAGTCATTGATACAGCTGCTTGTGCGAGAGCAGTAGAAGACCACAAGGGAAATCAATGCTAAGATGATTGGCATGTACAATTACCTCAACAACACGTACGAGTCAGTATCTACTCATTTGAAGATTCCTCAGACTGCAGAAGCAACGAAGAGGCCTCAGAGAGAGCTTTTAAGGAAGGTAGAAAAGAATCCCAAGGAGTCATGCCATGCTGTCAGGTCTGATTTTGATGTTAGCAAGAAGGTGCAGGCTGTTAGTGAGATTATCCAAGGAATACAAACCATCGATTCCCTCCCACAACAACTCTAAGTTGGAAAATCAAGGTGAGTTCACCATTCCCTGTACTCTTGGGAAGTTGAGCTTTGATGAAGCACTTTGCGATTCTGGAGAAGGTGTGAATGTTATCTCGTTGGAGACTATGAAGAAGCTAGGGATCAAGCTTATCCAGGATCACAATGCCTCCATTTCTTTTGGAGATGCCTCTTTTAAGTACCCACGTGGAAGTCTAGTTGATTTCTCACTTCTGATTGAAAACTGCATAGTTCCAACATACTTTACTATGGTTGAAATGGCATGAGGTGGTGCGGTTCCCATACTCTTGGGAAGACTATTTTCGTAAACTATTGGGGCTAAGATCGATTTTCGTAAACTATGACCAAGAGAGTTAAAGCTATGTGAGAATCAGAAGCAGTAGTTTGGACACCATTAACATTTGATGAGTTGTTTGGTTATGAGTCAGAGGAAGAGAAAACCGTCTGCCATGAAGTTGTGGAAAACTTAGTGGATTGTCATGATACTCTGGATTTAGATCCTCTATACACATGTATCCTTTACAATATTCTTCATGTTAACCCTAGACTTATGGTGTTAAATTCTTGTGCTAAAAGTTGTATAGGAAAGTTTGGAGCAATATGGTCGAGACCCTTCACCGTGCAGAAAGTATAACCCAGTGGGACTGTAGAGTTGTTGGATGCTGCAAGAGTCGAGTTTGTTAATGATAACCCACATCTGAAGCAGCTCAAAATGGATGATCATTTGACTAAGGGAGGAACACCTCCTCTTAAGAGTTCACCTGCCATCTAAAAAGCATTTAAGTCAAGATAATGACTTAAAACAAGTGCTGAGTGGAAGGAAACCCACTAGTACGTATGTTTTAGTTTTTACGTTTTTCTGTTTTAAGTTTTTTTTATTTGGTTTTGTTTGTTTCAGGTAAGAAATTTGGCTCAGATTGCTGAGATCGATCGATCTACACCAAGATCGATCAACCCACTGAGACACACGACAAAGCGCAAGATGCAACGAACAACCTTACCCCTGAAGATCGGCCAATCGGCTGAGAAGTTGATATCACGACCTTGCGATCGGTCATGACATCTGTGAACGTTTGATCACAATCCCACTAATGTTTATGCATGACATGGTGATTGATCTTAAATTGAGATCGATAGATGAACTGAGAACTGGTAGATGCGCACAACCTGGTGATCAACCTCACTACTGGACATCGATCGATCACACAGTCAACACATTGCGAGGAAAACGGTCAATCGATCGATCGATCGTCGAGAAAGGTAATTCTTGTATTTTCAAAAATCAGTTCAATTCACTTAAAATAAACCGGAAAACACTTTTAAAACTGAAGATACTCGAGTTTTCGATCAAAACCATCGATTTCAGAGAAAGTTTTCCCCTCTAGGGCAATTATTTAGAGATTCCTCACAAAACTTCAAATTTCCATAACTTTTTCGATTCTCAACGGTTTTAAACTATTTTTGAGCCTAACCACTTGGATTTTGTCCCTCTTTTGATTATTGGTCTCAGCTTTCATCTGCAAAGGTATGACCTTCTCTTTCTACATTTTCAAACCGCAAAGGTTTTGGGTTTCTAAATTTTTACAATGCGCTTGATTATTGATGGGTAATCTATATTCTTATGCCACTGTATGGTGATTTCGAGTTCAGGTTTGCCCAAATTTTGGGAATTTTTGTGTAGAATTGAATTGTTAGGTTGATAGAGAATTTAAGGAATTTTTAAAAATTTTGGTTTAGAATAGAATATGAAATAAATTATTTAATGCATTGTTGGATATTTTACTGTGTTTTTATTAGATTTGATTAAGGATTTTCACATGAGTCTAGTTCTATGATCGAAATATTTGATTTCTTATGCCTTATATGATGAGTTATCCCACTGTTTTCCTCTGTGTTTTTCTCTTTTCAGGCAGTGGTTCTTGAAGGGGTAAAGAGACCTACCAAGAAGGTTAGGAGATCCTCATTGTAAGGAATAGATACTGAAAAATCCTCTAGTTCTATGCCAAATAATCCAGTCAAACCACGGACCAATGAGCCATGGCCTCGCCGAGATGGGATACCATTTTTGAGCCATGAGAGGCGTCCTACTTACCCATCGACTCTGAAGAAAGACCTAACTTAAGAAAAAAAAGATAGGAGAAGCAGATGGCAGAATAATCATAATCTTTTCTACAACCAACTCCTGTGGAACCAAATCGTTCCTACTAAACTTTTATGCACCAACACACTGCAGAGATTTAGGCTATTGGATTATGTGAATGGGATGTTGGCTAGACTTGGTTTTGAGATGTTCGTGCATCGTAGTTACCCATTGTATCCCAAGTTTTTTGTCAGTTCTTCGCCTCCTGCAAGGTATGTGAGACTGGGGACCCACACGCCCTAGTCTATGTAGCTTCACTTGGTTTTCTCTCTAGTGGCATATGGTACAATATGACGATCGGAGACCTTTGTAGTCTTTATGGATTTTGCAGACGTTTAGAGGACCGTTTATCTTCTCCAGATTGTCCACCTAATTCGGTTTTATGGAATATTCTAGTGGATAGAAGATACAGAGGTTGGACATCAAAGCTGACTCATATCAGGACCCTTGCGCTACGGATGCTGGTGAAGATTATTGGTTCCAATATGTTTGCTAAGGAAGAGTCGTGAGAAATTACTAAGACAGAGTTGGCATTGCTTCATTATATGATAGCTTTAATGGTCCTTGATCTTCATGGAGATGCTTCTCCTCCTGCACAGCCACGCCTCGACATCAACAGAGGGTTTGTATTTGCTGAAAGAGACAATAGATAGTCTTTTGACTCTGATTTGTATGCATCATAGGTTGGATCTCAGTAACATACCCAAGTTCGAGAGAATCCATTATATGGATGATAGGTTTATAACCAACTACACATATTTGTTGTGGAAGGCGAAGTGGTGATATTATGCTCGAGATTGGCAGCCTTGTTGGTGTACACTTCTAGAGCCAAAGATCACCTCAGTCACTTGTAGCTCCAATGTGCAGTTTGAGCCACACATTACTCACCCACAGTTTGCTAAGATTAGAGCCTCTACAACCTACACGTCAGACAACGTCACGCTACAAGGATCACACAGACTCATCGCCTTTGGCTCCAACACAACCGCACAGCACACGATCCACTACTGTGACCATGCTGGAGCATATCATTCCAGAGTATACTTATGAGTATGATCTCCCTCCTTTCTCTGATGGTTTTACTTACAGGGAGTACAAACGATGGGTGTATGACACTAAAGTGAGGAAGCACTCTTTGAGGCAACGCATTTTGGAAGCACTGAGGAAGATCAAGATACTTGTTCCCTCTTATTTAGGTTTGCCTTCAAGGAGTCAAGCAGAGATAAGAACTAGAGGTGCTAATGCGATGTTTCTGGACACGGGCAACTGAATCATCGCCTCCCTTAACGTTGTAGAGCTCTGGTAGAGCATGAGAGCATCAATCCACATGACTATTAGAGTTTGATCACCTCTCTTACTTTCTTCTTTTCATTTTGTACTTTTTCTTTTCTAATTTTTGGCGTAATACGTGCTTCCTTTAGGCTTATTCTCACACCAGGACGGCGTGAAGTAAATTTGGGGGATGATACTTGCTGTGACTAATACTATTTTTCTTTCTATTGTTTGCATTTTGAGTCATTTTTATGTTTTTTGAGTCAGTTGAGTCTAATAACCGGTTGTTATGATTTTCGAGGTTTATTGCATTCTCATGAACTTAAGTTCCATTGACTCAAGCCTGACAGGAATTGATTGACTATTGAAAAACCTAGAGACACCACAACTTCTCGACGTTACCCATATCTTCTTGGGTATTCAAAGAATCTCATGACGACTTCAAATCTAACATGACTTAATTCTCTTGTCAAGGGGGTTGGTATGCATCAAATCGAGTTCTTTCTTCAGTCATGAAAGATTTATTTGTGTGAGCATGGTCCCATCTCTTCATCATTTTAAGTGTTTGTGCTCAATATGAAGTAACTATATAATAAAGTTGTGTGCACTTTAAGTAGGATAAGGGAAAAATGGCTTCAATGACATTACTCTTGCATTAGTAATGTTGGTAGGCTGAGGAAAACTTCAATGACGCTACCCTTTTCTTAAGTATTGTTAGTAGACTAAGAAGAACTTCAATGAAGCTACTCTGGCATACACCCATTGAGTTGCTAAAGACCCGATCAAATAAAAAAAATTATGGGATAGGTTACAATGAAAATGAAATGAGAGGAAATGAACTGTGTAGAAGGTGGTCTTAAGGTTGGAAAAGAAACCCACATGTCACTTGATCAATATCCCCTTGATGAGACCGCATCTAGATATATTAGGAAGTTGGTATGGTGAATTCGGGTCACTCACTTGGATTGTAGAGTTTGATTGGGACAGTTGCAAAGTCTTACGGAAGTATGAGGTAGTCTCGGTTCTGTCACGTAAGTTTTCATGAGGTTTACTAAAGGAATTGATTTTGTTTTTTTATGACAAATGAGTTTCTTGGATTACACTTTCATTTTCAGTCTTCTTTTCTTCGCTTGCTTGAGGACAAGCAAGAAGTTAAGTTTGGGAGAATTGATATACCTATTTTTATCGGTATTTGACTCACTTATTTGTATGTTTGTAGAGTCAGTCTGTGTATTTTAGAGTCCTTTGAGGTACAAAACTGGATAAATTGGATATAAGCACTCAAAGCATGGATTGGAGCGAAATGGAGCAATTTTGGCGTTTCAGGACATCAGGGTCGGTCAATCCCTTACAGCATCAGAAGTAGCGTGTGAGTTCATGATCGACCAGGCTCTGCTTGATCGATCGATCTCCTTGCCACTAGAATATGCACCTGACCTGAGGATCGACTATGCACTTCAAGACCAACCTTTTCAAGTCTCAAAGATTAATATGTGCTGGACTTGAATATCGACCAGTTGCTATTGAAGATCAACCACTCTACAGTGGATAGATCAATTTACACTTGGATGGATCGATCGACAGGCCAGCAAGGAAAACCTATTTTCCTTATTTTGTACCAGACGTGTTTTTAGCATATATATTTAGTTTTTGAGATTGAGAAAAGAAGTTTAATCATACTTTTGGAGCAGCTGAATTTTGTAAGATTGGGAGAAGATCTCATCCTCAACTTTGAGAAGATTTCTAAACCCATTTACTGTTTTGCTATTTCATTATGTTTTATTCATCATCTATTGCTATGTTTTCTTTGATTATGTCTGAGTAGTTATCTAATCAAATTTAGGGTTTTATAGGGATATACAAATCTATGAATTAGGAACAAATAGGGCTAGAATTTTTTGTGTTCTCCGTCTATTGCTGAATTTATTGCTTAGATTATCCTGAACACCTACTCTATGATCTTAGGTTGTTTAACTCACCAAAAGTGCTTGTTAGATGTCTGAACTAGCTTAGACGAGCAATTAGTCATTAAGCAACGAAAGCTAATGTTAAGGCTAATGTTAGACCTATCCGACCACTTTTGTAATGTGTATTACGATCTCTAGGACCAAACAATAGTTTATGATTCTAGGTTTCTAGATATAGAAATCGGCACCATGATAGTGGGTTGTCTATATTTTTATGTCTGAGTTGAGAATTGGTATTAATCTGTGCCCTGAATAATTTCTTAGTTCGATTCCCTATTTCCTGATGAATTCCCGATGCCTTATGTTTTTAATCTTGAAGTTTACATTGCTTCATTCTTTTAAGTTGTTATTTTCAATCACCCTTTTATTATCTCGATTTAGCTTGAATTAAAACTAAGTAGTTGGTAGTGCACTCCTTGGTTCTCGTGGATTCGATCCCTAAGTACTACTACGATTGTTGTGCACTTGGAGTAGATTCATAGGATTAAAACCTGAATGTATTAGGTTCAAATCCACATGATACTAACATGGTCCAGTTCCAAGGAATCGACTCAAGCTAGAGCAACTGATAAGGTTTTTGGTAGACTGGTGTAGGAAATCAAAGAAAAACAAGCAAGATTCCAATGACAAAAGTAATGGACTTAAGGTTCGGCAATAATATCCAGTGGATGAAAATAGATTCATGGGATTCTAGGTTTCTAACACAAGTACCATTCTAGGACATGAAACTCATTCAATCTAGGCTAATCTACTCTCGTGGCATCAACCCCTTTGCAAGCAATAGGGTAACTAAACTCTCATTTGTCGACCTAAGAGTTGACAAGCATAAAAACCTAATTCACTAAGACCATTTTCCACCCTAACATTCAGCTCTCGCTGTCTACAGGAGGAAAACCCACAAGAAGGTTCTTTCCAGCATTTCATCGAACAATTCTTAGGCGATAAATGCCTTTGATCAAGGTTACTAGTTGATCAGAGTAAACCTAACATTAATCACACCTTAAGTGGAGAATCTATAGATCTAATAACCCTAATAACAATAATCTATCATTGAACCACTAGATATACCTAACCCTCATTCCATTAAGTGATTACTCACACATATTCAAGCAGAAATCAAAGCAAATGCCAAACATTATTAATATGATAAAGATAATTAGAGAAAAGGTCAGGAAGAAATTCTGATGGGGAGATGAAGCAAGCAAATGTTTATTGATCTATTGAATATCTCCAAAATCAAATCTCCAATCTCTAACAAAGTAACAAAGGATAATTATCTAAGTTTTTACCAAATGAGTGAATGAAATATATTGGTTCTTTGGACCAAAGGTCATAGCCTTTAAATACTAGCACCTGAAAACCCTAAAACGGGTTCGACCAACCCTGGACAAACTGGATCAGATCCGAAAAGAATGGGTAGAATTAAGTGGTTTCGTCATGTGCCACGGCTGCGAGTGCATGGATCACGGACCGTAACTTAGGTTTTTTTGGTCGTGATCTTCTTTGCCTGGATGAGGATTTGTGTCACAGCAGCTTCATCACATATTGCAGGCCACTACTTCGATGGGTCTGGTTGCGAATGTCTCAAGGTGGCGTTCCTTGGATCGCGGCCGCTGCACAGTAGTTTGCGCGCTGCGATCCAGCTGGTGTGGGCTACAATCCAGCTGGTCCAGGCTAGCTTCCCTTCTATTAGCTCTGTTTCTCTTGCTCAATTCCTCCTATTCCTCATTCCTTTCTATGTTCTATTCCTGCTTTATCCTTGCTCACCAAAGCCCCAAGACCACTTTCTGGACACTGACTCAAAGATAGCAAAATATGCAAACTGCTAACTATATACTCCAATGATGCAAAATGAATACAAACTACACTAAAGTTAATGAATGTACAACCTAAATAATGTAAATGATGCATGAAAAAGTTGTAAATTGCAGTGTATATCAATTTTTCTGGACTTGTCTTTTGTTTGCCTTCAAGCAAACAACTGACAAGACCAGAAAGAGCGGTTGCAATGTGGACTCAAACGCTAAACAAGCGGATAAGGAAATCAAATCCTAGCTGCAAAGTGAGTAAGCCTTACTTAAAAGCTTTAGCCATACTCGTCATAACTCGATCTTGACTCAACCTCAACCTAGAAAAGCATTCATATCTGTCAATCCTATTAAAATTTATTTATCAAAACCATGGCTCAAGTTATGAAAATTCAATGGATTTATTTAGGGTAATGTTAAGAGACAAGGATGGTCTCTTCTTATCATGAGGTTCAATACACAAATGCAAGGATCTCTCAAGAAGCAGAATGAGCTTTAGGAGAATGCTAAAGGTAAGAACCAATGGATGCATACAAGAATAGAATCCCATCTACCCAAGCATACCTTATCGATTTCTACCCTTTCTACTAATCCCAAAGAACTTGATCCTAGTATATACCCTTTAAAAGATTTTTTGCCTTTTTCTTGCTCAAAATCTTGGATTTGTTATTCTTCAATCTTTTTTGCTCATCTTATCCTAAGGAGAAGTGTCTTCAATCTCTCCAAACTCTTTACTAGACTTATGCGGTCATTTTTCTTTTGTACCATTTTTCTCCCATGAATCCCTTTGACCATTTTCTCTTTTCTTTTTTTGGTCTTTTTCCCATTTACTCTTTTCAGCTCAAAATAAGTTCCCAAGCCCATAATTTTGTTTCCCACCTAGTCTTATCTAGCTCAAAAAGTGTGAACTAGTACTACATGAGACACCCTTCTTATCGGCTCGAACCTAACACTTTCTACCTAGCGCATCCTAAAAGAAGGCCTTACACACTCATCAAGTAACAATGACTAGAAAGAAGTTTAGGTTTGGATAGGGGAACTGTTCCAATGATGGGAGACGGCTACTTGGGTCAACAAGCTCGTACAAAGGTGAAAAGAAACTCAAGTAAGTGTATGTACCCATGAATCCAAATCCAAGGCATAATATGATAATTACAAGTTCAAATTACGTTCTACAAAGATAAGGAATGACTTCAAGTCTAAACAAGCTTCAACTAAGAAATGAATGCGAAACCGAGTGTTCAAAGTATGGATCACCCTTACGTTTCAAGCAAACTCAGATGTAATTAATCAAGTGAATAAGCATATTTAGCAGCATTAAATCGTCATTGCTTCGGATGCGAATGTAATCCTAGCTGCATATAGACAAATGTACAATGCAAGAGAAACTAAATACTATGTTTTTGTATATTTTGGAAAAAAAATTCCATGCAAGATGCTAAGTAAAATACGCACAACTATGGACAATGCAAGACTCAAAAAGAGGAAAACAAAACAACTAGAAAAGATGTTTAAACCTGCCCTCTCCCCTGGACTTACTTCTCGCCATCTACTGAGAACAAATTCCAACAAGAAAAAAAGGTGACACAAAATGCAAGAATAAAAGCTATGAACATATATACAAAAATTGGAAGACGGATACCTTGGCTAGTGATGACGTGCTCTTTGAAAAATAGCATCGTTCACCTCAGTAGATTCTTCAAACTCTCCATTCAACATGTTGCTCATCGCGTTGAAGTTCCATTGAGTGTTAACCGATGATTCATAATCGGTGCATGTTTCTTGATGAGTGTGATTTTTAATGGTTTTTATTTTAGGTTGTTTTTGTATCCGTCTAGCTAGTTTCCCTTGCATTTAGGT
>OVBA01006594.1:0-16582 GCA_900406435.1 Lepidium aucheri
TTCGAAGTTCCACAATTTGATAACGAGTGTTGAGTTCTAGCATCAACAGTGTGTTTTCATTTTGTAAAAGTTGTTAATTTTAGTTGTTGAATATGTTGTTTTTTGAAAATGTTGATGTTTCAATTAAAAAAAAGAAGAATGCGAGAGTGGAAGTCACGTGGGAGACAACATAAATGCAAGTCACGTGCATGAGTTAACGAAGTCACGTGAATATCATTGTAAGCATGGAGAAGAAGACTGAAGATTTGTTAAAGATTCAAATTGGAGATAAGGAATGAATCTTTAGAAGATCTTATAAAAAAGAAAAAGAAAACGTGAAAGTATTTCGAGCTTTTAAGGGAAAATGTGTTAACCCATGACACTATGAAAATGTATGTCCATTGTAAACCTATTTCTAAAATTTAGGCTGTAAATTTTAGAGAAATTAGTCAATTGAGCCTTGTGTTTTAGGTTATCGGTTAGAGTTGAAATAGAGTTAAGTTGGTTTCTCGAATAGAGTAATTCCAACAAGAATATTTCTTTTGTAAGAAAATGTTATTGCTTAATAAATTGTATTTCAAAGTAATTTAATTTGTTGGTTTGAAAATTTTCACTTTTCAGTGGGTATGAAAGTGGTTCACCGCATATTGTATTTGTTTACAGGTGTTGATCATGGTTGACGAGAGGGACAATTCGCACCAACTGAATGTTGTTTTGCTAACAACTACGGGTCTTGGAAGGTTTAGATGGTACAATAGATACAGGGTATTGATGATGACGCATGGTTAGATGGTGAAGAAGGCTGGGAACATCCAGTTTTGTAAAACTCAGAGGGTGTTCTTGTTCCAATACAGAGAAAATAGTGGAGTGCTGAAGAAAAAATAGAAGCAAACTGGATCTCTAGAGCCCTGTCTGCAATGTTAACTCTCTACACATTGATGTGATCATGTTTTAACCCTAAGCAATCTACTGTAAGTGTACAACAATGAAGTAGTAACACAATAGGGATCGAATCCTCAAGGAACCAAGTATTGCACTTTTGATCAACAACTATATTTCTCAAGCTATACTATTCGAAATTCAAGAGACAAACAAGCAACTTTAAACGATGTAAAACTTAACAATAAAAGCACCATGCAAAGGGTATTCATCGGGAAGTAGAAATCCAACTAGGAAAACTATTCAGAGTATTACTTAGGTTCAATTTTCGACTTGAATAGAAAAGTATAACGAGTCTACTCTTGTAGTACTCGAAACTACACATGACAATTTAGAGGTCCTAACTATCGTTGGTTCCAACTCTCGTATAGGAATTAAAAAGTAGGTTCAACTATCCATAATCAACCTAAATATCAGCTATAGCGGTTAAGGATTAATTGCTCATCTAACCTAGTTCAGATTCCTAGCAAGCTTTTGGAGAGCTAACAACCTAAGTTCATAAATTAGTTGATTAGGTTATTGTAAGCATTAAGCACAAGATTAGATGGATAATACTCTTATTAGATTTGATTTTATTTTTTCCTAATCATTGATTCCTAAATCCCTAGAACCCTAAACCTGATTGGTAAGCTACTCAGACATAATCAAAATAGAAACAAAAGACATAATGGAAATAAACTTGAATTGCATAAAAATATGAAATAGAGGGTTAAAGATTCTTCTCAATTTTGAATTGTCTTTCTCTCTCTGGCTTACAAATAACTCAAAAGTTCTCTATGAATAATGGTCAATGTCCAAAAAGAAACAAAAGAGAAGTATTTATATGTCCTAAGATTTAGGTTCGAAAGGAAAATTAGGTATTTGCTTCGTAGCTCGTTGATCGATCGATCATGGAGTTGATTGATCGATCTTGGACTTGTGTGATCAATCTCCAATACGTCAGATCGATCGTGGGGTCGAGCACTGTTCTAGCAAGAAGGCTTGATCGATCGTTCAAGACTTTGATCGGTCGATTATAGGCCTTTTCCGTGAAACTTCATATAATGCTCCAAAACCATCCAAATGAGATTCCAATGCCAATGATCCAAGTTCCTACGCTTTCCACCTAAAAGTGACACAAAATACGGACAGAAACTCTAAAGTGGGCATGTTAATGAGCTCAAAACTAGTAAAATAGAGGTATATCAATTCTCCCATACTTAACCTCTTGCTTGTCCTCAAGCAAAGAAAGAAAAGACTAACGAGAAGATTCCCTTAAGAAACTCATTTGTCATCATACATTGCACAATACACTCCATATGAACCAATCAATACTTACTTGTTAGTATCGAGACCACCTTGTACTTCTCCCAGACTTAGCTTCATGCCAATTAGACTCCGAAATCAACATCAAAATACCCAAATGCACCATACCGACTTCCTAATCATCTAAGTGATGTCTCATCAAGGGAGTATCGATCAATGAACACATGTACTAATCATCAGCATTTACCTGAACACAAGACTATCTTCCTATGGTTCCTTTCCTCTCATTCCATTCATTTGCAGCCAATTTTTTCCTACTTACCTAGGGTGTCCTTTTTTTATCGACTGCTTAACCAATCTTTCCCTACTTACCTAGGGTATCATTTTATTTTAGTAGTTGTCCAACCAGATATCTCCCTACTTACCTAGGGTATCATTTTATTTTTTTACTGGTTGGTTCTTTAGCAACTCAAAGAATAAAAACATAAGTGGCTTCATTGGACCAAATTTTTTGATCCTTAGACAAGTTTAGTATTACTTCAACTTTGTTTTATAGTTACTTTAGCATGTAAACATTCGAATATCTAAGAGAGGGGAACCATACTCACACAGATAAGTCTTTCAGGACTGAAAAGAGGAATATGATCCAATGCATACCAAACCTCTTGACAAGAAAATTAAGTCAGGTTAAAGTTGAAATCGGCATAGATTCTTCGAATACCTGAATATCGATATGTGTCATTGAGAAGATGCTTTGTCTCTAGGTTTTTCAAAAGTCAACGATTCCCAACAAGTGTATATCAACGATCCTAAAAGCATAAGAGTGCAACAATCCTCAAAAATCATAGTTCCTAAGAGAACAAGTTTCGAAAGCTCAAGAACATAACATAGAAAGAGTTAATGTCTGAAACAAAACCTAAAAAGAACACAAAACAAAGCAAATAGCGTTAGTCAGAGCAAGTGCATCTCCCCCAGACTTACTTCACACCGTCCTGGTGTGTAAACAAGCTAGAAGAGATCACGACTTACACATAAAAGAAACAAAAATCCATATAAAAGAAAGAAAAAGGGTGAGATAAACCGATCACTCAGGACTCTGACTCTCTCGGTCTCCAGGTGCTCTCCTACGTCAACATGGAAGACGCTGCTCGAGTGGCTGCTCCTCTGTATCCTTGGAATCAGCCTCAGATTAACGACCAGCAACATCTGATCTACAAGCATCAGCTCTAGTACTACTCTATGACTGATCCATAGCAGCCGCACGCGTGCAAAATTCAACCGGTATCCTCCTGAGTGCCTCCCAAAGGCGTCTCCTCATCGAATGCTTCCTATGCTCCATCTCATAGTGCCAACGTCGGTACTCCCTTTTAGTGAAGTCATCAGAGAAAGGAGGAATATCATACTTCGTGTTGTACTCTGGAATGATGTGCTCGAGGGTCTGAGCAATGTTGGACAGCTGCTGTGTAGAAGCTGGAGTTGCTGCCGATGAACGCCTCTGTGGAGCTCGTCGGTAAGGCTGGGGATGCTCTTGCTCAATCACTGAAATCTCAGGATGTGTAATGTGAGGCTCAATGAGTACATTCTCCCTACAAGTGAGAGATGTGATTGCAGGTGCAAGCAAGGAACAAAGATAAGGCTCGACATTCCTAGTGAAGTAGCGCCACTTTGTCCGCTCGGTGAGGTATGTGAAGTTGGTCAATATATGATCATCAACATAAGTTATCCTCTCCACGTTCACTGTCTCACGAAGATCCAACTGCAAATACTCCAACATGGGAGTCAAAAGACTACCTTTCATCTCATTGATAGGCTGATCTGAACTGCCTCTGAAATGACATTCAGGAAGCAGCTTCGCGAACACATATCCCCAGTTGATATCATAAAGACCGACATTAGCAGCATGTGCAGAACTTTACAAGTTAGGTATCACAGGGTACAAAGCATGATGGAGTATCTCCAACTCTAGCTTGGTCACGGCAGGGTTGACTTCCTTGGCGAGAAGGTAGCTGACTGTCAGCTTCCTTGCAGAACCCATAGATTGAGAAGATCTGTCGAATGGTCAAATGGTAGCGAATACCATGGTACAAAAACGTCAAGTAGGATGCATAGAGAGGAGCATGAGGGTCGACTGCTAGGTGGAGGTCACAAGAGGCTAAGAACTGCCTGACTAGCTCTGGGTACAGCGGCTGAGACTTGGTCATAAAGGTACCAAGGCCAAGTCTATTGAGCATCCTAGTCACATCATCAAGAATACCAAGTCTGTCCAATGTTGTCGAACATAAGAACTTGGTCGGAACAAGCTTGTTCCTCAACATATGATCGTAGAACACACAATGAAAACTATGCCATCTCGAATCTTCAGTCCTCTTCTGGTAGGCATGATTGTTCTTCAACAGCGAAAGATCAGAACGATTGCCTAAATTCTTCTTGAAGGATTTCTTATCCGGTCTAGTCCAAGGCAAATATGTGCATTCAAATGATTCGGCATTTAAGGACTGGCCGGCCTCAAAATTATCCGATCGTCTGACCTTACAAGAAGGTTTCTTGCCCCGCGAGTCTCTGCCATAATCTGGCCCGCTGATAGATTGATTAAGACATTGATCTATCGATCTTACCTCTCGTGGTATGCTGATCGATCAATCATGACCATGTAGGTCGATCAATAGGTCGTGCGTACATTTCTGATTCATGATGATCATTTGATCGCTCTTCAGCAGGTCGATCACAAGATCGAGCGTTCCTTTCCTTGAATATTTGATCGATCGATCCTCAAGCTAAGGTTGATCTCAAGATCGAGCACATCATCCTTTCCTTCAATGATCGATCGATCACATATGTGAAGATTGATCATATAATTGAGCATACACTTGAAAAAACTGCTGATCGATCGATCAAAGCCCTTTGTTCCAATTTTTCTCACCTAAAATAAACTCAAAACAAAACCAAAAATCAAACAAAAACAGAAAAACTATAAGAATAAAAACTACTTATTAGTGGGTTTCCTCCCACTCATCGCTTGTTTAAAGTCAATAGCTTAACTTGAATGCCACCTAATTGGCTAAATCATCTTTGGGAGGAACAATCACTCCCTTGGTTTCATCTCATCCTTAATGAATTCATTGAGTTGTTCATTCTTCCTGTGAAATTCAGCACATGTTGTGTCTAGCAACACTACAGTTCTATCAGGTTATAGTTCCTTCACCGTGTATGGTCCAGAAGATTAAAGGCCAAGTCTTCCTGCAAAAACTTTTAGACACAAATTTTGAAGACAATTTTCAAAGCATTCATCAGTTTTTTCAAAAAGGATACTATCATCATCATAGTCAGTCGATTCTCTTGCTTGCTAATGATAGATCTCATATTCCTCATCTGACTCATACTCTGGTTCCTCATATTCCCAATTTGTGGTTATCAAGTTCACAACCTCAACCTTCTCATTCACAACACAACTCCTTATCACACCACATAGGTCCTTAGTTGATTTTTAATAGGATAGGAGACTTATTTATCAACGTTTTCAAGCACCACCCTCTTGTTGGGAAAGTCAATCTTTGCCCCAACAGTATTCAAGAATGGTCAACCCAAAAGAATGGGCACAGCTCCTTCCTTAGGTATCTCAACAACCGTAAAGTCGGTTGGAACCTTGCAATTTCGCACAATGAGTGTGAAATTGACTAACCTGCCTCTTGGGCTCTTAGAAGTGGCATCACCAAACAAATATATAAGGTATGCTCCTGCATAAGCTCGATCCCAAGCTCCCTCATGGTCTTTGATAAAAGGGTTTTTCGACCTTAAGATCAAATCATTTGAGCATAGTGGTAAGTAGATGGGATTTGTCGAACCAATACCCAGAAGTTACTTGTAAACAATCTATCTACTACTAGGCCTTAGTTCAAGCAACCTATCAATCTATCACAAAGATAGACCATGATATCAAAATAGCTTGCAATCTAGACAATAGGACAAAATAGACTAAAAGACAAAATAGAAACATAATCTAAGAATTCAAAACAGAGAAATGCATCAAAAACAGAGTATAACAATTGCAATAGATGAAAATAGGTTAAAAGTATAGATCTAAAGGATAGGGAGGGTTTCATCGGCGGTAAATTCGCTGATCCGACCTCGTCGCGCTATATTGAGCGATCCCTAGACCAAGAAGAGAGTAGATCAGCGCGTTCTCATGGCGAAGATCCCTAACCAAGTTGGTTGATCCACTACGGTGCTAGCCACGATCATACCGAATCAGAAGCTTAGAGTTCAGCCCAATACATCTAATAGCCGACCCACATACTAGATCTCTCCTTGGTGAATCAGACCATCACCCACATGGCACTTGGTCTCCGATTCCTTTGGAGCTAGCCTTAGGTCACGGCCCAAATAAGATCTCTCTTGATCAGGGAGCGATCAGCATTAAGCCTAGCCATGTGAGAAGAGATCGAAGTTAGATCATTATTCGCACGGCGAGTGAATTGATGGATTCACCTCCGATCTCTCTATCCTTGAGATCCACAAGGATCTACTCGCACTTCATGGGTTGAGAGCGGAGGATCAAGGGAGATCTCACTTGCATAAACATGAAAAACATAAAAATAAAGAGCCGAAAGTAAAGATGAAGATCAAACTTAATTAATTCCATTAAAAGTATAAAAGTACCTTAATCAAGCATAAATGAAAGCAACAACAAAATAGAGAGAATTTTTCAGCTAAAACATCAGATAAAAAAGATAAGCGAGTGATTAGAGGGTATTTATAGGATCATTTACGTAATCCTAATGGTCAAACCAACCTAATTCGGTCAACCAAGAATCGTGCCCTCGGAGTCCTTGTGAGTGGTTCTTGTCTTTGCCCTCGGGGTTTGAGACTGAATGAAAGATCCGAGTGTAATAGATTGATATTCCCTCGCGGCAGATAGGTCGAGGCTGGTGACTGAGGCATCTTTTCCTGAGCGTTCCGAGCAGTCGTCGCCCTGCGATCCACTATGTAGCGATTCGAGTTTGCACGACCTTTTCCTCCTAGCAGCTGATCCAATGGTCCTTAGCTCCATTTTAAGCTCATTTTTGCTCCTTTTTTTAGATAAAACTCCAAACTCCAAATAAAAATGCAAAAGTACAAAACTAACCTAAACGAACCTAAGTGCACGGAAAATCTAGCTAAACGGATGCAAAACTACCTAAAACAAGGCTCTAAAACCATCAAAAACCACACACATCAGCTCTCCCAAACTTAAATCATGCTTGGCCTCAAGCAAGTGCGATGATCTAAGGTGGAAAAGCTGCACACAGAGTGGGGACAACTTGCCTAACGAACAACTTGCTTAAGCTAAACCGTAATCCACATGTGGGTTCTATCATTTTGGAAACTGCAACCTATGGATTCCTATCACCTAAGCTGGTCACTAAAGGTACAAGTCTAGTTCCTTTTTTTTTTGGTGCGGTCCTCAAAACAGACTAGAGATCAACAAGTACATGTTTAGACTTCCCTAGGCTTAGCATGATCATTTTGCAACTTAAATGGTTGCCTGTCATTAAAATTTTGCTTCCCAATTATTCATTTTTTCTTTTCTTTTTCTTTTCTTTCTTTTTTTTCTTTTTCTTTTTATGTGCCCTTTTGGATTTTCCGAAGTTGGTTTACACAAACATGAAAAGCTACGGGTTTACATATCTTTCCAAGTTGCTTCACCAACCTGCATATGGAGTAAGTTAGCGGATATACACGGACATGAAAGGCTACGGGTTTACCCATCCTTCCAGCCGCTTCACCTTTAGCACTTACTCGGTTTAAGTTCTTTGCGGGCAGCTTAATTTTCCACTTAACTTTTGAGAGGGTTTTACCAAGCACACACTTTTCGGATCATGCTAAACAAAGAGAAAGAATGTATTGATGCATCTCTAGGCTCTAGATCGGAAGTTTAGTTCAGTTTTAGAAGGAATCAAACTAAACCTATTCAAAACACAACCCAAGCAAAGTTCACCAAAGCGATGATCTGCCCAAAAACTTTCCAAAAGGGCTATCTACCAATCAAGAGCATTCATGATGGTTACTTACCTTAACTTATCAAGATTTGCTCATCATCAAGATCATTCCCACATAACAAGTTCGGATGCATGAGTCCTAAGTGAATGCAACCTAAAGACAAATCTAAGTGGATGCACCTACATGATCACTCTATTTTATGTTTCATTTTCAAAAAATTTCAAATTTTTATGGTTTTTCTATGCCTTAAGTGCCACGAAATGCAACAATCAAATGCGCAAAGAAAAACCTAACCAGATTTTTACAACCTAAACGAATGCATACAAAATAGAAAATAAGATCACAAGANCCTACATGATCACTCTATTTTATGTTTCATTTTCAAAAAATTTCAAATTTTTATGGTTTTTCTATGCCTTAAGTGCCACGAAATGCAACAATCAAATGCGCAAAGAAAAACCTAACCAGATTTTTACAACCTAAACGAATGCATACAAAATAGAAAATAAGATCACAAGAAACATTGTGAGAGTACTCTAGACCCCTTCCCCAAACTTAAATCACACAGTTCCTTGTGTGTATAGAAGTCGGATAGAGTTGTCTAGACAAACAAAGACTAAAATCAACTAAAAATAAAAATTGTATGTACAAAAGGTTGGAGTTTGGTACCTAAAAGTCGAACAAGTGAGCAGTCGAGGCATTCATGTCCTCGAGAGTGTAGTTTTGAGGGTCTGGGTACCCTCTTTGAGTTATTCCTTCACACTGTGCAATGTGCTGCTGCCAGTCCGAGAAGTCCTCGCGGTCATGGTCGGCGATGGACACATGCGAGGGACCATCCTGAGGCACTTGCTCTTGGTGTTTCTGGCCCTTTATCTTCTAAACCTGCATCGTGTCCATTGATTGGCGTCGTGGTTCCTCTTCTTGCTCTCTGTGCGAGCTAGGATCTGCTGAAGTTGAGTGCCTCCTCGCTGGTGGTGGCGAGTCATGTGTGCGAGGCTGAGGCTCTGTTCTTCTAAGTGAGGACTACAATCCATCAATTCTTTTGCACATCCTCTTGCACTCATCCAGCCACTCCTTCTTTTCCTTTGTCATGCCCTTCACCTTCTTGAGCAGCCACTTCCCCAACTTTTGGAGCTTTCCAATCCGCTTGCGGGCTTCCCTGCTCGCTGTCCCTTGGTTCTTCTCAGTGAACTCCTCAAAAAAGTAGGATATCAACTTCTTCCTGGTCTACCTCTTCTTCTGCCTGTTGAGCTTGCTGTCCTCGCTGGTGTTTGCCGAGTAGAGCCTTGAGGGGTGGGGTGAAAGTCACATTCTCCATAGTGTTCAGTCTGATGAATGCTGGGCAAGAGAGAAGTATTCTGGCGTCCTTCTTTTCTGGGTGATCAAACTTGTACACAGCTTGCCCTTCGACCTCGCCTTTAGCAATGAGGCCCGCTCCTTGAAGATAACGAATGCCCATAAATTGGGGTGGAACCAAATTGTGGTTTTTAGTTTTCAACGGTACTCCCTTGGCTTCTAGTATACGAGCAACCACTCCACCAATATAAATGTGCTTTGGCTTCCTGGAATTCCCTTCATCTCACTTGCATCACGGCTCGTGCACGGTATGTGGTGAGGTGTTTTGCCAACATAAACGACATTCTGAAATTCCCTTCATCTCCATCAATAACCCACTCGGAGTAGTGCCAAAAATCTCCTTCATCGCCATCATCATGTGCATCTCCCCGAAGTTGATTAGCAAGGTGGAGGGTCTAGCAAAAATCACGTTGGCTATTGCTCTCCTCGCGTAGTTGATGGCTAGGTTGCGGATCCTGCTTTCCTTGCTTCAGGATGAATCATACTCCTTAGCACCCGTCAGCTTCTTCCATACCTCATTGGTATCATTCTCTCCAAAATCTGGATGTGCCGCCTCTCCGGATTGAAAACCAAAAATTGTGTCCAACTCCCTCAACGTCACCGTGTATAGTTTGTTGTACACAGTGAATGTTATGTACCCAGGTCCATTCTTTTTGATCTTGGATTTGTTAGTCTTCGCGTAGATCAAAAGGTCTATGGTGGTGAGGAATTGCAATGTCTTCTCAATGTAAGAATTCGCCACACTATACATGCAAAGTTTTACGCCAAGCGAGCTAAACACCTTATCCACTTCCTCAGTAATTCCAAGTTAACTCATTATTCCAGAATGTGGGAAATATGTACCTTTGATCCCCATTTCCTTCAAAGCCTTAGATGCCTTGTCGGATTCATCGAAATCCTTTGAAACTCTCTTTTTTCTTTTCCGCCTCTTGTTCCTCGTAGGCCTTCCTCGCCTTTTTCTCTGAATAACCACTCTTCTTTATATCCTCAACGGCTTGACGGTACCTCGTGTTCTTCCCCTTCTTCTCGGTCTTCTTCTCTGGCTTCTCCTCGCTCTCGTACTCGACCTCCATTGGCGAGGGCTGAGCATATGCGCTGTCCTCGTCACTGTCCTCGCTGCTTGAGGGCGAGGCTATCTGTTTGCCCTTCCTCTTCTCTTGAGATGAGCTACCTTCACCATGAACTTACTTCTAGCCCATTGGCTCAATCGCCGATCTTCTTGCCAATTCCCTGATAGGAATTTTGATTCTTGTCTGAACTCCTGGCTCCTCATCTTCCGATTGGACGATGAACCGGCGAGGCCTGTTGTCACGGCGGACCGGCGGTGAGTCGCCAAGCCCCCGCCACCATCTCTTTTCTTCTAGCTCTTAGTGCGTCGTTCATGAACTTGCTCCTGAATTCCTTCATCTTTCTTTTGTCACCGGAAGACATGCTTGACAAGGATTGCTTGGAAAAATTCGAACTCGGAGGAGAGAGAGAGTAACTCGATGGTGGTGAGAGAGAGCAACTCGGTGAAAGAAATTAACTCGGAGGGAGAGAGAGTTTGTTTGCTTGAGTGATTGAGGGTGAATGATGAAGACGATGAGGGTTGGGTCTTCTTATAGATGAGCGTTGTGGGTGAGGAGGAGAAAATCTTGGGAGTATGAAGGAGACAATCTCGGGTTGATGAGGGAGACAATCACGGTTCCCAAATTACTCGCCATTCGCCTTTGATCTTGGCATGATCCAGGCCGTCCATTTGAATTTTGAATCCTTGACCGATTTCAACCCTTGGATCAGTCCACCCTTGACTTGACCGTCCCTAGATTTTAGCAAAAAACTGTTGCTCGTGGCCCCCACTTGATGAGCTGGAACCACATCAAGTTTTTTCCTCTTGTGCTCCTCAGCAAACCTCCTCGCTCAACCCTACTCGCTGCATACATCGAGTCCTGACTACCCATTCAGAGAAACCCAAGCTTGAATTGCTCTTTTTGCTTCCCTTTGACTATCTTGAGTACTGATTAGCCCCCTGTTTGTAGTAATGTCTAAAAACCACAAGAGTTAACTAAGATATCAAGATAGACTCAAATTAAAGCATTTTAGGCCATTAAGCTCCATTTTCGATGTTTTCTCTCAATAATGAGTCCATATCAATCATATTGAGATGTATTTGACTAAAACTTTCTATATAAAAGGATACAAAAGTGTGAAAGTAGGTCCATGAGTGGTGTGTAAGGTAATGTGAACACTACTCGCACATCCTCCTCGGCCTCATATCCTGAGGGATTCAAGTTCTTTGTCAAATTTTTCCAATTCCCGTTGCCTCCAAGGATTAGGTGTGAAGCCTACTCTCTCTTGGCTTAATGAGGGCATTATTTCCTCCAATTTTGCCAAGAGTGTAGCCAAGGCCCCTTGAACCTGAGATCAAGATTCCAAACACCCAATAGTAACAATAATAAACTAGCAAGAATTATTCTTAAAATTTAAACAAAGCTAAATTGACTCTAAATAAAATTAAAAAGAGTTTGCGAAAGTAAAGGATAGACATGGGATTCCCTCCCAAGTGGGCTTGTTTAGAGTCACAAGTTCGACTCTTCATACACCTCTTAGTGTGGGTTTGCAAAAAGAACCAGAGCTCCCTTGTTCACATCCTCGTCCATCCCCTCTATTGTTCCTTCGATATCGAAGCATTGCCCATCGATCATAGGCTTCTTCCTTCCTTCCTTTAAGTCAAACATCATACAAACCCCTTCTCCAACCTTGAGTTCAATGGTCCTATTCCACACATCAAGCAAAGCTCTCACTAAGGCTAAGAAAGGTCTACCAAGCAATAGCGGATCAGTAGGTTCTTAATCCATCTCTACTACCACAAAATCAGTAGGAACCAGCAATTTCCAACATTTATTGGTACATTCTCGAGCAGTCCCCTCGGCTTTCTTGTTGTTCTGTCAGCGAGGACCAAAGAAATTTTGCAATCCTCAAAGTTTGAGTACCCCAGATTTTGTGCAGTGGTTAGTGGGATCAAGCTGATGGATGCTCCAAGATCACTCAAGCAGTTGATGAACGTAAGGTGCCCTACTGCACATGGAAGTGTAAAGCTTCCCGGATCACCCAATTTTTCCGCAATGAACCTTTTCCTTTGATGTGGAAGAATTGGTATAAGGAGTGATCCGGATGATCAAGTCCCAATGCCCATGCACTCTTCTTCTCGTTCCTTTAGAGTGTCCTTCAAAAATTTCTTGTATTGCGGAATTACAGCAAAAACATCTAGGATAGGAATCTTTAGCTCTATACCGCTCATTTGCTTGTCAAAAAGGACCTTCTGTTTTTATGCTTGGTTCTTCTTTAAACGTGAAGGGAAAGGTGTTGTGGCCTTGGTTGCAACCACTGGTGCAACTCCTTCTGTCAAATTCAGGTTGGGAATATCTGGTTGTTCTCCTCGCTGCACAGGCAGGCGAGGGCTCTCCATGAGTTGTGCAGTTTTCCCAGCAGTCAGATCATCATCACCCTCTCCTCATGGCTCTGACCTGTGATGTGTGTCTCCGAGTTGTACACATCCATCTTTTGTCTTGGATTGTTCTGCCCCCAGCTTTAATAATGTTGTCCTCGGCGTTGTCCTTCTGTCCAACCACTGATGGGAGCACCTTTTCGGTTTAGAGAGTGATTGACTGAGCTGTATACTCCTTTGGGTTTTGAACAGCCTTTCCGGGTAGCTGACCGGTTTTCTTAGTAGATGACGATGCTTGATTGCTTTCCACATACTTCAGCCGTGCGTTGAGGGTTTCAAACTTGCAGTTAAGGTCACTATAGCTTGCATCAATTCGGCTATATACCTCGCCGAACTTAGTGGTCATTTCTGCTTGGTGTGCGGTTTGGCTCTGCAAAATCTGTTGGAGCATATTCATTTTGTTTGGCCGTTCTTCTTTTGTTGTAGGAGGTTGTGTTGGAGCTGGTGCCAACTTAAAGCTCTGCTTCCATTGTTCCTTGGGTACCCAAGCTTGTTGTTTCGGTGGATACACTTGATCCTATGGGTTAGCTACATTCGTGCTTCGATAGCTCAAGTTTGGCATCTGTTTGTAATTGACCCACGTCTTATATCCACTTTGATTTTGAACAAAACAAATCTCCTCTAATTGCTTGTCTTCTCCTTCTTGTACTATTTCCTCTTCCACAAGGTTGACCTCTTTCGTGTGCACCATGAGCAATTTATCCAGCTTCTCATGAAGTTGCTCAACTTCTTTCGTGCGGAAGTGTCGGAATCTGAGGTTCCCATGACAGCTCCGTCATACTCCTTGCCATACTGATCATCGGCTAGGGCGACATTCTCTATTAAGGCGCTTCCCTTGTTGATATCCTGCTGTAGAAATCTCCCGTGACTTGCAGTGTCCAACAACATACGTATCCTCGGGTGAACTCCTCGGTAAAAGTTGCTGAGAATTGTATCCTCCCTAAAACTGTGATGAGGACACTGAGCTTGATAGCTGTTTTATCTGTCCCATGGCTTGGCCAATGACTCACTGCTCTGCAAGACAAAGTTGGATATGCTGTTCCGAAGCTTTGCAGTCCGTGAGTACGAGAAAAACTTGGTGAGCAACATGTGCTTGCACTCCGGCCAAGTTGTGATTGATCCGGTGGGAATGTGCTTTTCCCACTGATCCGGCGGTTGGATCCCATTCCGAATTGTGTTTGTACTCGGGGCATCGCTCGCACCAATACAGCGACAAGCTGGGTTTTGTGCTCGTACCTGGTGGGCGGCCTCATTGACCAATAGAGGTATTCCATCCGTCGTTGTTCCTGGTGTGGTGTTGTCCAGATCCGGTTACTGTTCCTGCATTCTGATACGCTCTCGTCGGATCGCACGAGTGAGCTTGTTAATGTCATTGGTGGGTGGTGGAAGGTGGTGAGAACCTTTCGACCGTGTGTGCATCAACCAACTAAGTCGTACTGATTACTCGCACAACTCGTAGGAGTTGACGCGAGGGTGCTGATTCCGTGTCTATCTTTGGTTCCTAATGGCGAGGGTACCTGCGAGGCCTGCAAGAACAGAAACAACAACTTGTCAATAAAGTGGAAGCTTGGTCCTTATAGATACAAGCTTAGTGAAACACAAACAAGTAATAATAGCAATAACACTGAACTTAATCCTAAGACTAGGAAATTATAAATTGGAACAAGCAAAACTAATTTGGCAACGAGGCCAATTTGATAAAAGGGTTTTTCGACCTTAAGATCAAATCATTTGAGCATAGTGGTAAGTAGATGGGATTTGTCGAACCAATACTCAGAAGTTGCTTGTAAACAATCTATCTACTACTAGGCCTTAGTTCAAGCAACCTATCAATCTGTCACAAAGATAGGTCATGATATCAAAAGAGCTTGCAATCTAGACAATAGGACAAAATAAACTAAAAGACAAAATAAAAACAGAATCTAAGAATTCAAAACAGAGAAATGCATCAAAAACAGAGTATAACAATTGCAGTAGATGAAAATAGGTTAAAAGCATAGATCTAAAGGATGGAGAGGGTTTGATCGGCGGTAAACTCGCTGATCCGACCTCGCCGCGCTATATTGAGTGATCCCTAGATCAGGATGAGATTAGATCAGCCCGTTCTCACGGCAAAGATCTCTAACTAAGTCGGTTGATCCATTATGGCGCTAGCCACGATCATACCGAATCAGAAGCTTAAAGTTCAGCCCAATATATCTAGTAGCCGACCCACATACTAGATCTCTCCTCGGTGGATCAAACCATCACCCACATGGCACTTGGTCTCTGATTCCTTTGGCGCGAGCCTTAGGTCACGGCCCAAATCAAATCTCTCTTGATCAGGGAGAGGTCAGCATTAAGCCTAGCCATGTGAGAAGAGATCAGAGTTAGATCATTATTCGCACGGCGAGTGAATTGGTGGATTCACCTCTGATCTCCCTATCCTCGAGATCCACAAGGATCTACTCGCACCTCATGGGGTGAGAGCGGAGGATCAAGGGATATCTCACTTGGATAAACATGGAGAACATAAAAATAAAGAGCAGAAAGTAAAGATGAAGATCAAACTTCATTCATTCCATCAAAAGTATAAAAATACCTTAAGCAAGCATAAATGAAAGCAACAACAAAATAGAGAGAGTTTTTCAGCTAAAACATCAGATAAAAAAGATAAGAGAGTGATTAGAGGGTATTTATAGGGTCATTTGCATAACCCTGATGGTCAAACCGACCTAAGTCGGTCAACCAGGAATCTTACCCTCAAATCCTTCTGAGAACTTGGGCACCGAGGAGTGGTTCTTGTCTTTGCCCTCGGGGTTTGAGGCTGAGTGACAGATCCGAGTGTAATAGATTGATATTTCCTCGCGGCAGATAGGTCAAGGCTAGTGACTGAGGCATCTTTTCCTGAGCGTTTCGAGCAGTCCTCGCCCTGCGATCCATGAGGTAGCGATCCGAGTTTGCACGATATTTTCCTCCTAGCAGCTGATCCAGTTTTCCTTAGCTCCATTTTAAGCTCATTTTTGCTCATTTTCCTAGATAAAACTCCAAACTCCAAATGCAAATGCAAAAAGTGCAAAACTAACCTAAATGGAACTAAGTGCACAGAAAATCTAGCTAAACGGATGCAAAACTACCTAAAACAAGGGTCTAAAACCATCAAAAACCACACACATCAGCTCCCCCAAACTTAGATATTGTTTGGCCTCAAGCAAGTGCGATGACCTAAGGTGGAAATGATGCACACAAAGTGGGGACAACTTGCCTAACGAACAACTTGCTTAAGCTAAACCGTAATCCACATGTGGGCTCTATCATTTTGGAAACCGCAACGTAATCATCCTTAAACATAGCATACAACCTATCGATTCCTATCACCTAAGCTGGTCTCTAAAGGTACAAGTTTAATTCCTTATTTCTTTTTGGTGCGGTCCTCAAAAGAGACTAGAAATGAACAAGTACATGTTTCGACTTCCCTAGGCTTAGCATGATCATTTTCCAACTTAAATGGTTCCCTTTCGTTAAAATTTTGCTGCCCAGTTATTCATTCTTTCTTTTCTTTTTCTTTTCTTTTTCTTTTTTTTCTTTTTCTTTTTATGTGCCCTTTTGGCTTTTCCGAAG
>OVBA01006595.1:0-16581 GCA_900406435.1 Lepidium aucheri
GAGTAAGTTAGCGGATATACACGGACGTGAAAGGCTGCGGGTTTACACATCTTTCCAGCCGCTTCACCTTTACCGCTTACTTGGTTTAAGTTCTTTGCGGGCAGCTTAATTTTCCACTTAACTTTTGAGAGGGTTTTACCAAGCACACACTTTTNAAGGTATTGATGCATCTCTAGGCTCTAAATCGGAAGTTTAAGTTCCAGTTTTAGAAGGAATCAAACTAGACCTATTCAAAAAACAAACCAAGCAAAGTTCACCAAGGTGATGATCCGCCCAAAAACTTTCCACAACGACTATCTACCAATCAAGAGCATTCACAATGGTTACTAGCTTAACCTATCAAGATTTNAGTGAATGCAACTACATGAACACTCTATTTTTAGGTTTCATTTTCAAAAAATTTCAAATTTTTATAGTTTTTCTATGCCTTAAGTGCCATGAAATGCAACAATCAAATGCACAAAGAAAAATCTAAATAGATTTTTACAACCTAAACGAATGCATGCAAAATAGAAAATAAGATCAGAAGAATGAGTAGGCCATAAACCCTAAGTACTCTAAATCTAATAATGATATTTTATTTTATTTTATAGTGAGTTTTTATTTTTCAAATTTTATTTTAGTCTATTTTGAAATTTTGTTGGAGACTTCAAGTGAAGACTACATGTGAAATCTAACCCTAAAAATAGTAGACTTCATGTGAAGTCTCCAGTATACCCTAAACCTTAAACCCTAAATTCTAAACTATTCGAGCAGGATTTAACACAACTTGTTCTAAATCAAACTCTGTTTTAATTAGAGGGAAGACGGGCAAGGTTTCAGATCAGATTAAGAGAAAAAAATATATTGCTCGAGCTAGAGATGATCGGGTTGAATTCTTATTGCTTTGAACCTAAAGTGGCCAAAATAAAATCCTTTTTCCAAGGACTTTCACCTCTATTTATAGAACATAGAGGCGGTTACAACTCCTTGAAAATATGAAAGTTTACATTTGTTCGGATTTGTAAATATATAGAAAGATTCTTGCTAGATCTTTGGAAGTTTTCCTTATCCGAAATCGGAGAACTTCCTTTTCTCTTTAGCGAACTTTCTTATCGTTCTGAGATCCATCGAATAGGGATCCTTTTGAGTTGATAATCAAAAGCCGAGATGACTTGTAGCCGAGTCTATGACTTAAAGGTTATCTGGGTACTTATTCTTCTCGTGGACCGAAGTAAGATCTCAGACACACCTCCAATAATTATCCCTCCAAACTCAGAAGATTGTGTTAAGTTTCCGAGTTGGTAAGTTACCTGTTTCTGGAATCTTCGACCAATGTGTGAGGCGTAAATTTGACCATTAACACGGTTTAACAGGATATTAGTAGGTCATTATTACACAGCAATTTGGTTCGGATCAAAACCCTATAAATACTTCCCACCATTTCTTCATTTTTTACCTTCATTCGAGTTGCAAAGGTAACTTCTCCCTCTACAACCTTTCTCTCTCTTCTTGTACCAAACGTCTTTACTTCTTTTAAATTATTTTTCTTAGGTTTTATTTCTCGAAATGGGAAAGAATGTAATAGAATCAAGTTCCGAGACGGCATCTGAGAGTCCTGGAATTATTTCCCCTTCATCAACTGGAGGGCTTGAAAGCGGATAAGCTGATTTCCTTGCTAGGATTCAGCGCTGAGCAGGATTCAGCGTTTTCTGGTGAGGACATCGTTATTCCTGTGAGAGGCGATAACTCAGCAGTCTCTCCTTGTAATGTCTTTATCACATATTTCTAGCCTAGTCAGCTGAGATCTTTCGATAGGTGGCTCAATAATCTTAGTTTCCGTCCCTTAGTAATCACTTAGGCAAAGCTGGATAGGGTTTCTAAATTCTGTCTAGCGATGAAGGATGTCTCCATCCAAATTCCCAGGCCCAATGATAGACTACAGACTCCTATGAATACTTTATCACTGTTTATGATTGGTGGTTCACGGAGGCAAGATGTGGCTTCCTATTCTGAATCTTCTTTCCGAGTACTATCACACTTGGGATATTGCAATGTCTCAACTCGGGGTTTCCAGAATAATGAATATCCTGGGTGCATTGATCCTTGGGGCCGAGTTGGGGGTTCAGATTCATAGGCGTTTCTTTGAGGACATCTTGATTTTTTGCCAGCCTGATCCTCCTAACAGTACTTTCTTTGTCAAGGAACAAACTTGGCTTCAATTTTTGGATGGCGTTCCTTCCAAGATTTCGTATAGGATAAACCGTTATTTCTTTGTCCGTTGTGATGCACGCCTCATTTCTAACCTGGTAGATTCCATGCATCTTGGTACTTTTCCTCCTCGATTTTTCAACTCGTACACTTACTTTTTCACATATTTCTTGTAGCAACCTACTCTTCTACTCACTCTCGAGTTCTCAACTATCAAGAACTAGTAGATCGGCTTCATGGAGTTCCTTGATTGCATTGGAAGAGATTGCCAGCCAATTTGCTCGTGAGAATCTCTTCTCGTTATTCAACAGGTAATATTTGATTTCATTAAACAAGGATGTCCTCCAGAATCTCATCGTTTTCTTTTTCTACAGGAATTCTTCAAACCGAAATGGGCCTTGAGGATTTTGAGATGCCCAACATCATGGACGAGCTTGACGCTGTATTTGACGAGGTACCTCATGGTTCTGTTGAGACCGGGTCATTTCCTAAGGGGAATCCCACTCCCCGTTCAGGCAATGTCGCGGGGGCTCCTTTCCCCTGAGTTGCTGAAACTTCTGGGACCAAGTTGGGAGGTCTAGTTGTTACTCCTTCAGCTTCTACAGCCATGGTTACCTTATCGGTTTCTATTGCTTAAGCTACTCTTCCGGTGCTTGCTACCAAGATCATCTCAAAGAGACGATTGTTAAGGATTCTGAGGGTTCCTCGTCTTCCAAGAAAAAGAAGAAGAAAACTAAAACCCTTGTCAAAATTAAGGGTGTTCCTATCGTTGGAACTGCCTCTCCCGGTCGGGCCTCGGGTTCTACGAAGAAAAGGCCCAAGAAAAAGAAGATCTCACTTGATCCTGCCAAATTACGTAAGCTTCTCGCGCTTTATTTTGCTAGACGTTTAAGTGACAAGGTCATTAGACATTGTACAATGATGTCACGTCATGCTGACGCTCTCAAAGCTATGATGAGAGCGGCGTCCAAACGCAAGGAGCCAGCTTCTCTGGTTGAGGTTCCTTCAAGCAAAAAGATCAGAGCTGCTAGTGATTTCAGCTTTGATTATGGTTTTAAGGAGTCGGAGGCAATTATGGATTATGGGCTAGAAATGCTGAGTTGATGCACTTTCTTTGAAGAATTGTCGAGCTTCTTCCTTGTCCAGCCGATATGCTTAATGATCAGAGTATGTACGAATTGCTCAGGCATTATTCATGGTTAGTTTTTCTCCAACTTTGTCATTCGCTCTATTGGTAACTTTTGCCTTTTTCTGATAATGTTGTCTTTTTGATTCTGGGTTTCAGTTCGACGCTCTCCTTAACCGAGTGAAGACCTTGGTGGCTAAGGCTGAGAATTCTATGAAGTCAATTGAGATGGCTGATTTGGCTAGTAAATCTTATCTTGAGGCTGTCAAAGCTAAGTCTTCTCTCAAAAAGACTCAGGCTGAACTTGCTGCAACGAGCGCCGAGTTGCGTGCAGAGCGAGAGAAATCTCTTAAGAATGATGAAGAGATCTCGACTCTCAAGAATGCTTTGGAGTTCGCCACAGAAAGTCGGCATTTTTCTCTAAAAGTAGTTGAAGAAGCTAACTCCGCCATCTCGTCCTAGCAACTCTAATTGGCCGCTTTTAAAGGTAACCTTCACTTTGTTTTCTTGTCGCCCACTTGTTTCAAAGGGCAATGGTTAACATGCTTTTGACAGGTTGCTTGTCCGGTCGCTTTGAGAGGATCTCTTCCAAGTTTGAAGCTCCCAATTCCATCCTCAAGCCTCGTCTTGCGTATGCTCAGTGGCTTGGGTATGACCAAGTGCTCAAAACTCTACTCAAAAAGAAGGTGCCTATTGACCCCTTCGTAATCAAGGTCGGGTTTGATCGACTCCAAGGAGCCAAGAAACTTGTTGATGAGGAAGTCATTCCAGAATTGTTTTCTGATAAATTGATTGTTCCTTCCTTTGACATTGAGGACTCTTCCAAGTTGGGCGAGGCAGCCGTAGCTCTAAGGGAAGCTCTAAAATTTTGTGCTGACCCAAATGAGGTTGCTGCTCCTAGGACTGGAGACTGTCCAAAGGTTAGTATACAAGATTTTGAACTCGTTTTGGTCCCGACTCATGGTTTCAAGGAATATGGCTCAAATGTTGACATTGTTTTGCCAATGATTACTGGCGCAGGACTTGATGATGGAATGTGTGTGGAAGATGAGCAGGTCAAGATTGAAGGTTAGCTCCTTGTTCTTTCCCTTTTCTCTCTCTTTTAAATTTTTATCCCTATTTTCTGGGATACTTGTAAAGACTTTTTTTTATGTACAACATGCAGTTAATCTTTGCTTATTATTTTTGGACTTGGCTTAAGAGAGAATTAGATTTCTGTTTTTGCGAGAATTTGGTCTTGGCTTAAGAGAGGTTTGAGAATTGGCTCTATTATTAACAAAAATTCCATCTCGGCGTGGTTTAATGACTCGGCTTAGATCGAGCGAGATTTTAGAATTGGCGAGATTTTATTACTCGGCTTAAAATTGTGTGAGGTTTAAACACTCGACTATAGCGAGTGGAATTTTTAGACCCGGCGATATTTTAAAACTTAGCTTAAAAGGTGTGAATTTGACTTGACTCGGCGAGATTAAGACTCAGCTTTAAATTGTGCGAGAGTTTTAAAGACTCGGCTACTACAAACAAGATTTTGAGACCCAACAAGATTTCAAGACTCGGTTTAGAGAGTAGGATCTCGGTCATTGTTGAGATTTGAAGAGTCAAAAATTTCTTGTGAAGTTTGCTTCACGAGATCTTAAGACTCAGTTTTTAGATGTGCAAAATTTTAAGACTCGGTTTTTAGATGTGCAAGATTTTAAGACTCGGCTTATGAAACTATAGTTTTGTAAAAAGTTTTGCGAGATTCACGCGGCAAAATTTTAAGACTCGGCTTAGGTATGAGAACTTGGTCCCGTAAAAAGTTTTGCGAGCTTTACTCGGCTTAGGGGTGAAAACAGTTAGATCTCAGAATACTTCAAAGAAATTGGTCTTATCATAACTGCAAGAGCTTTTATGATCTCGTTTTGGAACTTTCAGAAGTCCGAATACTGCTTAGAAATATGTCTTGATATTTCTTCTCTTTTTTTTTGATAACCGAGTTGGCAACTTATAAATTTTAAATATAGTTATAGTTGTACCCGAAGGTTGTCTATGCACTCGATATAGTACCAAGCCAAAACGTAGTTTTCATTACATAATTAAGAGATTAGATGGGCATCCGTTGATGCATAATAGACGTCGAGTTGGCGTAGCTTCAGTAATAACATCTCTTCAAGTTGATGGAATTCTAGCTCCGTGGAACCATATCTCCTTCCATCATTGCAATCTTGTACACGCTTGGTTTCACAACTTTGCAAGTTATGTAGGGTCCTTTCCAGTTAACGCCTAACTTTCCAGCATTTAATTTGGCTGTGATCATGAACACTTTTTGCAAAATGAGATCTCCTTCAATGAAGTACCACCCTCCCACTTTCTTGTTATAATACTTTACGGCTTGTTGTTGGTAATTTTGCACGCGGAGCAAAGCTTCATCTCTTTGTTCTTCCAAGTCGTCGATGCTTGTTTCTATATCTTGGTCATTGGACTCATCGTTTTTAGGAGAATGGATTCTGCGTAAAATCAAGATGGTCGTCTCCGCGGGGGCAAGTGCTTCCATTCTGTGAGATAGAGAAAAAGGAGTGCGGCTGGTTGAACGTCTCGGTGTAGTAGATGGGATCAAAGTACACCGTCCAACTCGTCGGTCCAATGACCCTTCTTTTCCTCGAGTCATTTCTTGATTCCATATAAGATGTGCTTATTAGTTGATTTTGCTAGCCCGTTATCTTGTAGGTTTCAAGGTGTGGAATGACTAACTCGGATGTTCCACCTAGCATAGAAGTTGATGAACTTTGCCAAGATGAATTCAGAACCATTATCCGTGACGATTTTATATGGTAAGCCATGACCTCAAATGATATTCTTCCACATAAACTTGACTATATCCTTATCCTTTATGTGTGAATATGCTTCAATTTCGACCCATTTGGAGAAGTAGTCGGTCATAACGAGCATGAATCTCTTTTGTCGTGATGACGGTAGAGGCCCTACTATGTCCATTGCCCAGCACATGAACATGTAAGGCATAATTGACGAAGTTAGCTCTTCAATTGAAGCGTATATTATGTTTCTGTGATGTTGACACTTGCCACACTTAGCCGCATATTTCTGACAATCTTGAGCCATACTTGGCAAATAGTATCATAGAGATTGGATCTTATGCCTGACTGATCGTCCGCCAGTGTGGTTTCCTTTGGCTCCATCGTGCGTCTCTTACATTACTTTTCTTGTTTCGCTGCCATGAATACAGGGAAGCATCATTCAATTTACACTTTGGCGATACAATTTACCGTCAACTTGTGTATAGAAAGCGCTCTTGGCCTTGAGCCTTCGAGCTGTCCATCGAATTTCTAGTGTTTCACCATCAAGTATATACGCAAGTATTTTTTCTCTCCAATCGATTATCTGCTCGCTAACTTGAGGGAGGTCGACCATTTATGTATTTAGATCTTCTCCTGAGTCTATGATTGTCGAGATGACAATACAGTCGCCTTTTGGTAATTGAATACTTGCCTGATCGATACTTTCTAACGGGATTACTCGTCTTTGAACGGGATCAGTTATTGAAGCCAAGGCTGCCAATGGGTCGGCCGAAGTATTTTCTGTTCGGGAAATCTTTGTGATCTTGATTTTCAAGTCTTTTTATAAGTCCTTCACAACTTTCAGGTATGTTTCCACCCGTTCATTCTTCATGTCGTAGCCACCATTGACTTGGTTTTCGACCAGCTGATAATCGCAGTAACATTCGACTTGAGAAGCTCCAACTTCTTTTTTGAGTCAAACTCCTACGATTAGTGCTTCGTACTTGATCTTGTTGCTTGAGGATGGGAATGCAAATCGGAATGATTGCTCTAGTATTTCACCTGTCTGGGTTTCTAATCAAATTCTGACTTCGGATCCATGTTGTGAGGATGATCCATCAACAAAAAGTTTTCAAACTTGAGAAGACTCATCTGCTTCTAAAGGCTCCAATTCGGGGGGTAGTTCTATTAGAAAGTCTGCCAAAACTTGCGACTTAGCACTGGTCCTTCATTTGAATTCGACATCATACTCATAGAGTTCTATGGCCCATTTTGTTAACCTTCCGGACTGATTTGTACTGTGCAGGATCATTCTTAGCGGGTGATTAGTGAGTACGATAATCGTGTGGGACTAGAAATACAATCGTAATTTTCTCGCCGAGGTAACAACTGCCAAAGCGAGTTTCTCTATCGTTGGGTAACGAGATTTGGCTCTGTCAAGGGACTTAATTGTATAGAAAATCAGATGCTGAATTCCTCTATCTTCCTGCACAAGTTCACTGCTTACCCCTGATGATGAGACTGCGACGTACAAGTAAAGTGGCTCTTCATCTTCAGATTTTAACAAAATTGATGGAGTTGATAAATACTTTTTCAAATCAGAGAACACAGTTCCACACTTGTCGTCCCATTTGAAGCTCTTATTTCCTTGTAAGAGTAGGTAAAAAGGGAGATATTTGTCTGTTGACCGAGATATTAATCGGTTCAACGGAACAATTCGTCGTGTTAGTCTTTGGACTTCTTGTTTGTTCTTTGGCGACGGTAGTTCCTGGACTGCCTTCACCTACTTTGAGTTATTTTCAATCCCCTTTTCATGATGTAGCCAAGAAATTCTCCCGATGTTACTCTAAAAGTGCATTTAGCTGGGTTGAGCTTCATTTGGTATTCGTTCAGCATTTTGAAACAAAGAGCCATGTGATTGACGTGATTTTTAGCTTTCAAAGACTTGACTAGCATGTCATCTATGTAGACATGTATTGTCTGGATGAGTTTCTCGCCGAACATTTTGTTGACGAGTCACTGATAAGTAGCTCATGCGTTCTTGAGACCAAAAGGCAAGAATTTGTAGCAAGATGTCCCTCGTGTGGTTATGAACAAAGTTTTCTCCATATCGTCGGGGTGCATTCTAGATCTGATTGTATCCTGAGAATACATCCATGAACGAGAGCAGCTTATTCCCAGTTGTTGCCTCTACAATTTGATTGATGTTTGGTAAAGGAAAGCTGTCCTTCAGATACACGTTGTTCAAGTCGATGAAGCCCACACAGACTTGCCACTTGACGTACTTCTTTGGAACTATGAACGGGTTGGCTAACAATTTGGGGTATTGTACTTCGATAATAGATCCCGCATTGCTAAGCTTTTTGACCTCTTTGTTCACAGCTTACATCCATTCAGTTCCTAATTTTTGCCTTCTCTGCTAATTGGCTTGTAAGTCGGATTGACTTTCAATCTGTGACTTGCTATTCATGGATCAATTCCAGGCATATTCTTCATCGTCCATGCGAATGCCGTTACATTTTGTTCGAGAAGTTTGATCAACCTTTCTTGAATCGGCTTTCTCAAGTTGACTGTGATGCTAATGCACTTTGCGGAATTAGTTAAGTTGATATTGACGAGTTCGACTATTGACTGGTCTGGCTTATCGAGAGTGAGTGGCTCTAAAGTGGCTTTGCTGCTGACTGTCATTGTGATCATGCAGGATTTGTTGCACAATTTTCAACTCGGCAACGAAGCATGTTCTTGACATCTTCTGATCACCTTGTAATGTGTAAGTTCCTTTATCAGTTGAAATCTTCACGCACTGATGGAAGCTCGACGGGACTGCCTTCATTGTGTGGATCCATGGTGTTCCCAAGATCATATTGTAAATTGTTGATTTGTCGACTACCAACAATTTTATCCACTTCGTGATTTCAGATGCTTGGACTGATAACTTGATGGCTCCTATCGCGTGTATAAAACTTTCATCGAATGCTCTCAAAGTTCTATCGACCGGCTTGATCCTAAGATTCGAGAGCACCATCCGGTCCAAATTATCTTTAAGATTAAGTCGACTGAACTTCCAGTATCAATAAGTATCCGAGATACATCGCAATCAGCAACTCTAAGTTTGAAGACTAACGGGTTATTGTGCGGAAAGCTCACTCCTGCTAGATCCTCTGGGTAGAATAATATCTCCGAGTTGACTGTCTTGAAGTTTTCCAACAGAGCTGTGTGTTTGAGACTAACTGTGGTACTGCCTTTCGTTCATACTTCTTGATTGACCGTATAGTGTCACCACAAGACTGGAGGCCTCCATGATGATAGCTACATTCACCCTCAGATCTTTCTGCTCGGAATCTAAGGTCCATTCTTCACGCGCTTTGCACCATCGTTATTAGCGTTGTTTTGAGTGGCCGACTTCCTGGCTGCCTCTTGTAACTTGGCCTCCTTGCGTTTCTACAATGGAAACCATTGGGTTTCCTCGTCTGAAACGTTTAACTTTTCCCTACTGAACTTTTTAGCGAGTAGCGCTAGAGCTGTTTACACTTCAAGGTCGAATGACTGACCCGATCGTGAAATGTGCAGTATTTATCTCGGTTTTAAATGTTATTACATGGTTTCTTTCTAGCCAGACCAGTCATTTCACCGACTTGAAATGTTGTAGCTGTGTTTGCTCTTCCTTGATTGCTATGTTGTCTCGATTCCCTAGTATTCTTCCTTTGGTTCTTTTGCTAAAGTCTCGCGTTGAACATTCTGAGTTTTTGCGAGAATTTGTTTTTCTTTGATGTATTCGTCATTCCTTGCAGCTCTACAAAAGGCATCTCATACCGTGGTTGGTCGGTTCATAAAGAGGTCTCATCGCATGGCCTCGTCACTTACCATTCTGGCTCTTAGTGCTTTGATGGCCATGTCATCGCTGACTTTAGCTTTGGTCATTATTCTCCAGAAGCACTCGCGGTATGACTTCAAAGTCTCATCGACTCCTTGCTTCAAGAATCACAACTCTACCGTGGAAGTATCTTGATTAACGTTCATTGCATCTGTTTCATGAACAGCTCGGCTAGTTGATTGAAGCCTTCAATTGACCTTGTTGGCAACTTTTTGAACCATACCAGCGCATTTTTAGTCAAGTTTTCAGCAAAAAGTTGATAGTATGTCGCGTCTTCTTGGTCCGGGTGGTAATTCGTACCCTCCATCATAACGTTGAATGTGCTCATGAATTCCACTGGATCTGTTGTTCCATCGTATGATGGGCAGCGTATTCTTGGTCCTCGGCTTACCGGGACCCTTCTCATTCTCGGAGAGAATGGGGAGTTTCAAGCTAGGGTCAGGATTCACCCAATCTCTGGTGCCAAGCTGGTCGCCTGATGGAATTGTGATTTCCATCTCTTCCATCATCCTGAAAATAGTCACAATGTCCATTGTCACCAATTCGGCTGTTTTGTAACAAGCTTAGTTGGGATCTATCTTTGCTCTGTAGTTTGGTAGACTTGCGGACTTGGTGTCTGATCGAACAGATTCCTCTGTACGCTGGCGAGTACTTTGTTGCTCTAATGGTTGTTTTGCGTGGGCTGCAAGTTGTCAAGGCTAGCACTGTCTCTTACTTTGAGACGCTCGAGTCACTCTGAGTTCCTCTTATCTGCTTCTTCTTGCTGTGCTAGCAAGTTTCGTATCATCACCTCGAGTGATGGCGGCTCCATCAGAGGTTCTGGAAGCTCTGTAACTTTCTGAGTTGGTTCACGATGGTTCTCTTGAGTCTGAATAGTTCAGAGGTGATCCTTAAGCTAGGTTTGTCTGCTCCTGAGTTGGATCAGGAGTTGTCTTTTCCAGAGAATGGATTGTAACATCGTTTCCAGAAATTCTTTGCTTTTAGGCGATCTTTTTCTTCTCTTGGTTATGAAATCCAACAAAGTCTTCCCCACAGACGGCGCCAACTGTTCGAGCATAATTTAGCACAACTTTTTCTAAATCAAACTCTGATTTAGTTAGAGGGAAGACAGGCAATGTTTCAGATCAGATTAGAAGAGAAGAAAACAAATTGCTCGAGCTAAGGATGATTGGGTTGAATTCTTATTGCTTTGAACTCAGAGTAGCGAAAAGAAGATCCTTTTTCCAAGGACTTCGACCTGTATTTATAGAACATAGAGGTGGTTACAACTCCTTGAAAATAGGAAAGATTACATTTGTTCGGATTTGTAAATATATAGAAAGATTCTTGCTAGATCTTCGGAAGTTTTACTTATCCGAAATAGGAAAACTTTTTTTCCTCTTTAGCGACGAGTTACCAACTTTTTCTCGTTCTGTGAGCCGCCAAATATGAATCCTTTCGAGTTGATAATCAAAAGCCGAGATAACTTCTAGCCGAGTCTATGACTTAAAGGTTTTCTGGGTATTGATTGTTCTCGTGGACCAACGTAGGATCTCTGATTCACCTCCAACATAAACCATAAATTTTAACTCTATTAAATATACATACTTTTTTAATTTTACTCTTTTGAATATATGCACAATCTTACTCTTTTGAATATATGCACAATCTTATAAAATTTACAAATCCCACATGATTACCATATCCTAATACCATAAAACCCTAAACTATTCCACTCTTAAAGACATAGCTTGTTTGTAAGCTTTGTGGTTTGATCTTATTTGACCATGTTTTAGCGAATTTTTATTTTTAATACTTGATATTTGTTTATTATTAGATTCTGTAATCAAAATTATAAGCATATAACACTAATTACTATTTCAATTTTTAATTATATATATATAACTAAGGAGAAGATTTCACGTGAAGTCTTCTATAACCCCTAAATTCTAAATCGCAAACGCAAACTTTTCTCTATATTACAAAAATGTTAGACCAAAAACTTATAATTTCTAAATATATGCACATTTTAACTCTTTTATTCCACTTCTACATTCTAAATCAAAAGTTTACAAAATACCACATGTTTATCATATCTTATTACCCTAAACCCTAAACTATGACATAGTTTGTTTACAAATTTTGTGGTTCAATCTTCATTGATCTTATTTGACCATATTTTATCGAATTTTATTTTTAATAATCGACATTTGTTTATTATTAGATTTTGTAATTAAAATTATAATTATATAACAATAATTACTATTTTAATTTTAAATTATATATATAATTAAGAAGAAGACTTCATATAGAGTCTTCTCATATAAATAGAAGACTTCAAATGAAGTCTTCTCATGTAAACAGAAGACTTCAAATGAAGTTTTCTCACGTAAATAAAAGACTTCAAATAAAGTATCTGTGAGGAGACTTCATGTGAAGTCTCCAATATCTGCGGTGGGTATAAAGGTAATTTCGTTTTCAAGTTTTTTGTTTGGTCATTAACGGTAAAAACTATAATTTACTACTATTGTGGGTTACTTTTGGAGATAAAAGCAAATTGGATATATTTTTGCATTTAAAATGAAAATTTGAGTATTTTTGTCATTTTTCTATTATTTATATGATTGATAGAGTGAAAAAAAAGGAAAAATATATGTAAAAAATTTATTATTTGCGAAATGACGTACTTGTACATCACTAAATTATAAAAGAAAACCAATTTCTTCTAATATTATTAATATTTAGAAATTTGAAGAAAAATGAGTGAATGAATCACGTGGAAAACTCTTACCAAAATCTTGAGAGAGGAGAAGATGACATTTTGTTGCTTTCCCTATGTGGTTACCAGCTCAGAGAACCTGCGATAACGTTAACGCAACAAAGCTCTCGTCCACTGAATCTATAATGTGGAAAAACAAAGAGGAAAAATAAATAAAATGGAGATCATAACAGTTTTAGGAATAGAACATATTATGAAAGGAGACAAAACCAGTAAAAAGTAGACGGCAATTATAGTTTTAGAAAATAATTGACAAAATTATAGAAGAATGTAAATAAAAGGGTCATTTGTGACAAGAAATAAAGAAAATTAAGCCTATCACTCTTCTAGCTCTCCTCTGTCAAGCTTCAGGTTTAGAGCAGCAATGTCTCTATTTCTGAAACCATTCCTCTTCCTATACGACACCACTCTTAGCCTCCTTTTGCTTGTGGTAACTCATAACTCAACCCCAATACATATAAATTACTTTATAAAACTTATGTAACATTATATGTAATTAATACTTATATATTATATATATGTGTATGAATCAGACTAATGGATGGAGTCTTGAAGATGCAGCAGCAGCCCAACAGAGGTTTGAAGCAGACAACCTCAGTGCTTCAAAGTCTGAATGGTTCCAAATCCAATTTTTGTGGAGAAAAACGAGGAGTATTGTACTACTTCCCCTGTTTAAGGGTTTAGTGGTCATGTGTTTGGTTTTATCCATCATAGTGTTCATAGAGAGTTTTTACATGAATGTTGTGATACTCTTCGTCAAATTATTTAGACGTAAACCCGAGAAAGTGTACAAATGGAAGGCCATGCAAGAAGATGTCGAGGTTGGACCCGACAACTACCCAATAGTTCTTGTCCAAATACCAATGTACAATGAGAAAGAGGTATCTATATATATAACTCTCTACTGCATATAATATATAGTTCCAACTATAACGATAGATTGATGCATGCTATCTTCTCGATGCAGGTCTTTCAATTATCTATAGCGGCAGTATGCAGTTTGGAATGGCCATACACCCGTTTGGTTGTTCAAGTTGTTGATGATTCTACGGATCCGGCCGTGAGGGTAAATTGCTTCTTATAGCATACATAGTAAACACCTTTTAAAATATATATGGGAATAGGAGTTAGAAACAAAAATGGGAAATAATTATATTACTTTGCCTTCTTCTTAAATAAAAAGATCGGCCAATATTGTATAATATAATGAATGTGAAAGAGGAGGCATGCAGGAAGGTGTGGACATAGAGATTGCAAAATGGCAAAGCCAGGGAATAAACATAAGGTGTGAAAGGAGAGATAACAGGGACGGCTACAAAGCGGGAGCTATGAAAGAAGCTCTTACACATAACTATGTCAAGCAATGCGACTTTGTAGCCGTCTTCGATGCTGATTTCCAACCCGAGCCTGATTATCTCACCCGTACCGTCCCCTTCCTCGTCCACAATCCTGAGGTTGCCCTCGTTCAAGCCCGATGGGTTTTTGGTATGTTTAGCATTCATTCATTGTTTTTATAGAAGATTGTTTTGAAATTTTAAAAATGGTAATCAACGCCGGTTTTGTTGCAGTTAATGCAGACAAATGCATGATGACGAGGATGCAAGAGATGTCCCTCAATTACCATTTCAAGGTGGAACAAGAATCCGGGTCTACGAGACATGCCTTCTTTGGGTTTAATGGTAAGATCGGTTTGATCTTCTAAGCATATTCAGATAATTAACTGATTAGCCACACAACTGGAGTTTGGGACCATGACATAAATGTAAGTGAAAGTGATGTAATAGTTAATAATAATAGGAACAGCGGGTGTGTGGAGAATATCGGCGATGGAAGCAGCAGGAGGATGGAAATCAAGGACCACTGTAGAGGACATGGACTTAGCTGTTCGTGTTGGTCTTCATGGCTGGAAATTTGTCTATCTTAACAACCTCACTGTAACACATTTCTTCTTTCTTTTTTGATAAAATTAGTCACTATCCTTTTATATATATAATATGCAAAAACATTAGAAAATTAGTCGGAACACATTTCGTAATCACTTGGTTTCTTTGGCGTTTTGCAGGTTAGAAACGAGCTACCAAGCAAATTCAGAGCATACAGATTCCAGCAACATAGATGGTCCTGTGGTCCGGCGAATCTATTCCGGAAAATGACGATGGAAATTATTTACAACAAGGTCTTCTTTTTGTCACTTTATTCATTCCTACCCCACGTGCCATTATCTGATTTGTCCTGGTTCTTTTGGTCTCTAGATGGAACAGGCCCCAGATAGTGATAAGCAGGGTGTCTTGTAACAACTAGTGGGTTCAATCTTGGTTACTCAACCACGTGCCATTCTCTTTATCACTAAGTGGAAACAGAATAGTATATGATATGTACTATGTCGTATATTAATTAGTTGGGTTAATTAAATTAGGGTTTGTTTGGTTTCAAAATGGTTTCATTTCTTTCTTAATCGAATAAAGATTATTAATCCACAACAAATGGTTGTTTTGGAACAGAGAGTATCAATATGGATGAAGTTGTATGTGATCTACAGTTTCTTCTTCGTAAGGAAAGTAGCAGTACACTTCTTGACATTCTTCTTCTACTGTATAATAGTGCCAACAAGTGTCTTCTTCCCTGAAATTTGCATCCCTTCTTGGTCTACCATTTACATTCCCTCTTTGATTACTATCTTCCACACCATGGCTACTCCCAGGTATATACCTTTATCTCTATATATAATTTTAATTACTCATCAAGCTCAATTTGTCTTCTAACTTCATATTAATGCGTGTATATATCTGTTCTAGATCCTTCTACCTTGTGATATTTTGGATCTTGTTTGAGAATGTAATGGCTATGCATCGAACCAAAGGAACTTGCATCGGCCTACTTGAAGGAGGAAGAGTAAACGAATGGGTTGTGACTGAGAAATTAGGAGATGCTTTGAGGACTAAGTTACTCTCTCGGGTCGTCCAACGCAAATCTTGTTATCAAAGGTAAGAGTAAACAACTTTTTGCTATTAAAAAAGAAAAGAAAAAGACGTATAAATATTTCCTTTATTGAATAATATTTTTGTCTTTGTTACAAAACTTGTGGTGTATATTGTTTCCAACGAATACATATTCTATTTTATAAAAAAAAAAATTTGTGTGATTTTGTTACAGAGTGAATTCAAAGGAAGTGATGGTGGGAATATACATATTAGGATGTGCACTGTATGGAGTGATCAATGGCCACACATGGTTACATTTCTATCTTTTTCTACAAGCCACTGCGTTTTTCATCTCCAGTTTTGGTTTTGTCGGAACCTAAGAACCTTCCCCATTATTTTATCTTCACATCATTTATATCTCCACAATTGTTATTAAACCATCATTTATATCTCATATTGTGTTGTAATAACGAATAAGATGCTTTGCTTGTTAGAATGTACAAAATCACTTCTGTATTTGTTCTCATTATTAATTTGTTATCCTTTTGATGTCGGTTTAATACTTTGACTACTAATATTGCTCTCTAAGACCATCTCCAAATGGATTTTTTAAGATGGTTCTTAGCAATTTAAAAAATAAAAAAATTAAGAAACTATGAGAGAGAATAAGATAAAAAATTTCTTATCTAAGAACTTTTCAACAATCCATAAGAAACTCATTTGTATAGTTGTTGGTTTCTATTTGGTCCAATTTTTATTAAAGAAATTAAAAATTTAATTGTGCAGAACCTATTAATTAAACATTATTTTTATATTAGTTAGATACTCATTTGAATATCTTAATGGATGGAGATGCTCTAAGATCATCATTAACAAGAGAAACTTCCAAGTTTTTTGTTAATAAAAAAATGAAAAATATTAAATATGAGAAGAGAGAG
>OVBA01006596.1:0-16580 GCA_900406435.1 Lepidium aucheri
AACAGAAGAAAAATGCAGAGGAAAACAGAGGAGGAAGACACAAAAATTGCAAAGGAAAATGGAGGAAGAAACGAAAGAGAAGAGAAGAAACGAAGAGAAGAGACGAAGGAGAAGAGAAGAAACGGCGAAAAAGAAATGGAGAAAGAGAAAGAGAAATGGCGGAGAGAAGAGAAGAAACGAAGGAGAAGAGAATAAACGAAGGAGAAGAGAAGAGAAAAAATTAGGGTTTACTTTACTAACTTGATTTGTTTTTTTTTTAAAAAAAAAAATTTTAATGGTCATTTTCAGTTTTTGTTCCAAAATTGAAAAATATCAAGCGCAATATGAGTAATTACTAATAAAATATGAACCATATTAGTAATTCTTTCTTTCTTTTTTATATATAATTTTTTGTATCAAACACTATTATTCCATAGATATATCATATTAATCAATATTTAGATTGATAAGATCCAATGTTTGATTTTAAGTTTTCAAATTAAACTCTATCATATAGGATTACATGATTCTTCATAATTGAATTCCACTAAAAAAATTGAAGATATGAATAGTTAACTATTTGATCAAAGGAATTAAGCAAGAATAGCCATAAAATGATTATAATTCATTTAATAGCCAAAAACCTTAAGAATATCAATATTCAACATTTTTTATACTATATTTGTCATTATATCATTTTTCAATTTTTTCTCTCCTTCATTCCCTCTCTCCTCCTTTAATACTATTTATAATATATCTTTTAATAAAAATAAAGTTAAATATTCTTTTAGAAAACATAGGTTTTTTACACATACTAATACTTAAATGTATAAAAAATGAACAATTATCTTTTACAAAAAAAAGAATATAGAACACTAATATACTAAATATTTGTTTGATATAGAATATATATATTTTTTTATCAACACTGGACCACAACTGGTCGGACCATTAACCAAGTTATATAAAGTATGCAGTAGGACACGGTCTTTGGATGTGCAAATGCACCTACCTTTAGTAGATTTACCACTTGCCACTAAACCAAATATCATCTGCTTATATAGAATATTTTATTTTAGAAAAACCATCAATTTATACGTATTTTTTTGAAAAATCTTATCAACTTTAATTTAATTGTTCTTCTATTTCTTCTATCTTCCTCTTACTTCTACTTCTCATCGTATTTCTCTTCATACTCCTCTCCTTACTCTTCCTCCTCTCCATTCTCATTCTTTTTTTCCTTCTCATTCTCCCTTTTTCTTCATCATCCCCCTCCTAATCTTTTTTGTCTTTCTCATTCTCCTTTTTTTCTTTGGTCAAAACTTATTCTCCTTCTACTTCTCATTTTCCTTCTATTTCTTCGTATCCGTTTCATCATTCTTATATTGCATATAAATAAATAGAATTTATTGTTCTTCACTATTTGTTTTATATTATATAGTAGTTATATGCCATGTATTATAATAATACCATGGAAAGCAGACTTTCTCAAGTGTCTCTCATCTTCATAAGTTTTCTATTTTCTGTTTTTTTTAAAAAAAATTTTGAACACAATTAATTCAAGGGTTGAAGTTATAAATAGCTTGAGCTTTATGCTATTCTCTTAATTAGCTAAATACATATAGTACATATTCAATTAAATCAGAAATTTTAGACTATTTCATTAATTTACCCATTTGATAAAGACATCAGAATTGATCTGTTTTCTCTAAATCTGACATAAATAAAGTTGACATATTCAATGTAAAATTAGAGGATTCGAGAATTGATCTGTCTTATATATTTTGTGAAGATGTCTTTGTAATGGAGGACCCAAAGTAGAGAAGAGATTGGAGTGAAGTAAGCAGACAACTAAGAGAGTGAGTTACGTGGACGCCACCACTTCCTCTGTGGTCAATCCACTTTGTTAGATCTTTTCCCCTTCATTTCCTTTGGCTCGTGACTTGCGAAGTCTCACGCACTTCACTATTAAGATAAGACCCTTTTTGGTCCCACATTTATCTCTTTTGTTTTCTTACATCATAATTAACTTCAGTATCCTATGATCTGTACTTAGTTTCAATTTGTTTTGATTGCATTGCATGTGGCTTAACTCTCTGTGTAGATATTCGCCATGCATATCTACAAACTAGTCCCTACGAGTTACACATCTTTGAATTTCAGTTCTTTCTTTCAGGAAATCATATCTTCTCATAGATGTTCTTCCACTGGCCTAATTCAAAACATGTTAAGCTAGACCTAATATTGATTCTGATATATCTATCCTTTTTTCAAAAACTTGATATAGCTATACTCTTACTTATATATGTCAAAGTTAATGAATTCTAGTTAAAATTTCAGTACTTAATCTAACTTCATGTTGTTGTGGTTGTTAACACAAGATAGCCAAGTTTTAGTTGAACTCTAACAGTTGAGAGTAATCATATCGATGATTATAATTTAGTTCTATTAATTTCTATAATACCTAAATTTTTATAACACTGTAGCTATACGCCCGTGACTAAAAATTGATGTTTTTTTGTAGCTTTTGTTTCAAAAATTCGTAACTATATGCTAAATATTCATGATTTTTTGTGGAACTTTTTAGCCATGTTTTGCTAGATCGTGGTTATATGAATTTTTATACAGACCACAATCATACTCATCTTTTGCTTCCTTTGATCAGACTTTGATATTAACCAATACTTATCAAAAACCAGACCGAATTAACCCGTCACAACATTGTACGTATTCACAAGTGTATTGTCCCCTTACTTAGGTTAAATTGTCGCCTATAAGTTTTTTTCAAACACAAGTTTTTGTGATGCTTACCAGTTTGCCTTTATACAAATGTTAATAGCATATAAATGGTTTCTCACAACTGTTTAGTAATCGAAGCCTAGTTGTTAAGAGCATCGAGGACTCACTTGGATATTCTCCTCATCATTTTATCTCAATGTCACGTAAGCCATGTATTGTGATCCTTTCTATAGGAATTTTATTACATCAGCTATAAAATAATGCTAGTACTTTACGAAAATTACATAGAATAATGTTTATTTGTTTAGTTTATGAGATAAGATTAATTATTCGTGTATAGCGATATCCTAAAACTTTGCCACCCCTAATTATGAGACTGTGTCTTCTCCTAATGTATTGCTATTATCTTTCTTTTGAAATTCCACTAATTCACCATGAATAATTCCACCCCTACATATCAAATTATCTTGGATAAATATAGCATTTTTAAAATTCTATATATAAAAAAATCCGCTAGTAATCTTGTGATAGGTTTAAGGATCTACACAAGTGTTTTTTTAATAAGAAATAATTAGGAGGCTTGGGCTTTTGGTCCTAATCCTCTAAATTCTGAGTCAGTCTTTGACTGTATTATTTTTATCTTGGTCACTCTTTCCTGCACAAAACTCGAACTAGTAATTTTTCAAATAGTTATATGGAGTGCTGTCAATTGAGTTAACCTGTCTAGATAGTATCTAACTATAAAATTTTATAGATCAATGGGTAATTTATATCAATATATAAAACCGAAACAAGCATATAATTGATAGTTTTGGTCTATCCACTTACTTTTTGCACCCTATAAAATTGTATGTTTGCAGTCAATTTTCTTAGATTTTCTAACTCAAAAGATTGATAATAATTTTACATTTTATATACTAAAGTAAAGTTCCTTATATCTTTCGGATAAATGATACTTTTTCATATTAATATTTGCTGTTTTTTTAACTATAAAAATATATGATTTACTGTTTATTGTTACTTTTGGTAAAAAACAAAACAAATAAATAAATAAATCATGAGATTAAAAGATTAAAAAAAACAAATGATCGCAAGTGGTTTTTAGTCTAGTGACAGACGGTAAATCCACTAAAGGCAGATACATTTGTATATCTAGGGATCGAATCTTGTTGACTACATTATATAAGAACTTGACTAATAAGACGGCCAGCTGTGGCGTATATTGAAAAAAAAAAAACAAATGATCACACAAGATTGAGTCTCCGACGTTTTGATATTCCTTAATATAAATTTAGAAGGATCACGCCATCGTCAGTTCGTCACTTGCCATATATATAAGTAACAATAATTTATTTGGTCATGAAATACATTAATAATTGATGTTTCTTTATCTGAATAAGTGATTATACATTAGTAATTATGAATTAGAAAAAAGTATGTATCCAATTAAGCACTCACTAGCTTTTGTGATCGGGTGGAGAGATAGATAAGGCTTTCATCACTCTTATTCTAATACCCTTTACTTTTATATTTCTTCTCACGTCAATACTATCTGTTAATAAAAGACACGTATACTAAAAACACATTAGGATTCCTTGTAAGTTTTTGGTGATCTCTATAACTGTCTCTAGTGGTTTTTTCCGGTGTTTTTTTCGGCCTAATGAAGGTTATGTCATCTTCTTCGGCAAAGCCTTCATCCTCTTCTCCTCTTTCGATGCCGAAGAAGAATTCCTTTTAAATTGTTGCTGTAAAGAATTGTGAAATTGAAAGCTTCGATGTCGATCTTGATCTTTCTGGTGGAATTGTTACTGTTTCTGTCCTGATAATATCATTGACAATAAAATTCCGCTATGGCATAACTTCATCGTTGGTCACTTCATCGTTGGCCACTTCATCGGAGATCCACCGCATATTGGCACTGTTCACGTCACCGTTAACCGTAATTGGAAATCCTAAAAATCGAATCTAAAGATTGATGCCAATTTTATTTTTTCTTCTGTTGTGGTTTTCAAAATTGGTGACAATGTTACATGTGAGCATGTTCTTCGTCGTCAATTTTGGAACATCGGAAACATTCCTATGATTGTTCAGACTTGGTCTCTTGAAGCTGCTTCCCAAAGTCTCAAACTCTCTTCTATCCTTTTGTATGTTGATCTTTCAGATGTTCCAGGCAATATGTTCTCCTATAGGGATCTCAATTTTCTATCTAGTCATATTGGTAAGCCTCTCAAACTTCATTCATCCACTGAAAAATGCTTGCGTTTGAATGTTGCTTGGATCTTGGTTGAGGTTAATCTCTTGTCTCCTCTTCCCAATCTGATTCTTCTTCCTGGAGGTAAATATCCTTAAGCAAGAATTCTTGTATCTTTCCCTTGGTTACTTCCTCGCTGTGTTTTTTGCTCTAAATGGGGTCATCTTGTTAAAGATTGTAAATCTAAGCTCCCAAAAGTGATTCATGCTCAATCTTTGGAAACTAATACTATTTTAGTAAACTTTGTTCCTGCTTAGAATGATACTACGGCTGCTACTTTTCCTACTCATTCGACTTCTCAATCTCCCCTGACCATTTGTGATATGTTGACTATGGATATGGCTAATGATAATTCTGTAAATCCTGCTATTCCTGCTCCTGGTTCTTCTAGTTCAGTGGTATCTAGTGTTGTCTTTGTACCTGAATTATCTCTCCCTATTGCCAATGTAATTTCAGTTGATCTTAATTCTGGCTCTGACTCAGTTTTGTCAGTCCCCATTATTATTGCCTCGGGCCTTGTTTCCTCTTTTGATTGGTCTTCTGTTAAGCGTGGCCAGAAAGTCTCTCATGTTTCTCCACCAAAGGAATCTAGTTCCAAGTCTTCATCACCTAATCGTTTTCAAATTCTTGAAAATATTTATGAGGAGGGTGAAATTGTTGAACTCCCTGAAAATTCTGATAATGTTGGTAACCGTACAAAAGGTAAGAAAAAACCTTTTCGGCCTCAGATTTATTGTACTAAAGACCGGACTGTTTTAACCAGTGTTAAAGCTTCGAAAAATGCTTCTGTTAGGAAGCAATGATTTCTCTATTCACGTGGAACATGCGTGGTTTTAATCTACCATGCAAACATGCTGCAATTTGTAATTGGATTGCAGAAGCTAAACCTGTTCTTGGTTATATTCTTGAAACTAGGCTTCATGAACATAAACATCTGTCTATTGTTAATGCTAGTCTTCGAGGTTGGAAAGTTCTTTCCAATTATTCATATCATCATCTTGGTTGTATTTGGTTGTGTTTCTCTCATGCGGTTCAAGTTACTCTCCTATCGAGCTCTGCTCAGCATATAACTCCTTTGAATTCTTTTACTACTTCTGGTGAGAACTTTATTTGTTCAGCTATTTATGCCTCAAATTTTGAGATTGACAGAAGGGATCTTTGGGACAGCCTTGTTAATATTGAATCTACTTACAAACATTTGAATATTCCTTGGATCCTGCTGGGTGATTTAATGAAATCCTTGCTTCTAGTGAATACTCTTGAAGTAGTGATTATTCCACTAATCAACAAGGCATGATCAGATTCCAGAATTTGGTTTCTTCTTGTGGCTTATCTGATTTACCTTCTCAAGGTCCTCTTTTTACCTGGTGGAATAAGCCGGAGGTTAATCCCATTGATAAGAAACTTGACCGCGCTCTTGTTAATGGTAATTGGATTGCTTTATTCTCTTAGTCTTATGCTTTTTTTGAAGTGGAGGTATATCAGATTATGCTCGTTGCTTGGTTCATTTTGTCCTCTACTCGCTTTATTCTACAAGATCCTCGTCGTCCCATTCAGTTTTTTGACTTTCGTGCAGCTCACTCTGATTTTCTGCCTCCGGTTGAATGGGTTTGGTGTAAGCACCAACCTCTTTATCACTTTAGATCTGCCCTTCATATGTTTCACTGCAGACTGAAACTTCTAAAACCTGAGTTGTATTCTGTGAATAGAAGACATTATGGTGATCTTTCTGTCAAAACCAAGGTTGTTTATGCCTCTCTTTGTAGTTTGCAAGATCAAGTTCTTGCTAACCCTGATAGTCACTTTTCTGCTGCTGTTGAGGCTGCCTCACGTTGGCACCATTTCGATTGTAATGAAGAACAATTTTACCGTTAAAAGTCTCGCATTTCTTGGCTCAAAGATGGTGATCAAAATACTGCTTTTTTCACTATATGACTCAGTTCAAAACTTCTAAAACTCTATTAAGCATTTGCAAACTGATGTGGGACAATTTATTACTGATCTTACAAGTATCAAGAAGGAAGTTGTTGACTATTTTACCAAGTTCTCAATCTTCTGATCTGGATTCTAAGGTTTTCTCTTCTCATGACCTGGATACTTTATTAGATTTTTGTTGCTCTCCCCAGCAAGCAGATCTCTTGTTTCTCTGGTTTCTTCTAAAGAGATCACTAAGGTTATGTTTGCGGTGCCCTCCAATAAAGATCCAGGTCCTGACGGTTTTAATGTTGAGTTTTTCACGGCTGCTTGGTCAATCACAGGTCCTGATTTTATCGTTGTAGTTTAATGCTTCTTTATATTTGGCTTTCTTCCAACCGGAGTCAATGCTACTAGTCTTGCTTTGATCCCAAAGCACTCAAATGCCATCTCTATGAAAGACTTCAGAACTATAGCATGCTGCAATCTCATTTACAAGGTGATTTCTAAATTGTTGGCTAACAGATTAAAATCTATTCTCCCGAATGTCATTGATCTCAATCAAACTGCTTTTATTTAGTTTAGTCTTCTTCTTGAGAATGTCTTGTTAGCAATTGAGCTAGTCAAAAATTATCATAAGCCTTCCATATCTTCTAGATCTGCTATTAAATTTGATATTTTGAAGGCTTTTGATACACTTAAGTGGTCATTCATTCTAGATGTCTTATGTGTTATGAAACTTCCTGATCTTTTTGTGAACTGGATATATAAATACATTTCGACTGCCTCTTTTTTTGTGTCAGTAAATGGTGAACTATAGGGTTTCCTTTCTAATGCTAAATGCATTAAGCAAGGTTGGTCTCTTTTTCCTTACATCTATATGGCCATTAAAAATCGAATTTCATCTCTCTATTATCATACTCCTCACTTATTGGCTGATTTACTTTAGAAATAGTTTGAAATAAAATCTTAGAAGCGTCTTGCTCTATTTATTTTTACCACCTAACTTGATCTATATTCTTTATTCCTTTTGTACATAACTTTTGGTGGATAAATAAATTTCAAATTTCATTAAGAAAAACACGAATTATATGTTCTATAATAACAATTTTAGGTTACTTTTTATAATCAAAAGTAGTCTTTGTTTTATGGTATGTTGTTATCCGTAAATATGAGAGACCATTTTACCTTTACTTTTACCTTTACGTGCTTGAATATATTTTAATATACCCGAGTAAATATATCTATGGACTAGTAATCTTTTTTTTCTTTGTATTTTTGTAAAAAAAAAGAAAAGAAAAGAAATCGAACTAATTTGTCATGCAAAGCATTTTCAAGGCCATTATAATATCTATGTGAAGCTCATGAGATACAAAGTTGTTATGGACTTTAATAGCCCAATAACAAACTTCTTTCCAATTTAAATATCGTGATGGATGGATCGATCACAAGAACGGTCATGTGTCATCGTTTCCAAACAATTCTTTCTTCTTTTTTGGGAGTTTTAAACCAAACAAATTTTCAATGCAGACAGTATACACATAAAATTGGATCTGATTCTTTATATTTGTGTCATCGTTAGTTTTGATGGGGAATATAACAAAAATGTGAAGGTGAAAAGTTGTGTGATAATGAAATAACGTGATTAGATGCATCGAACATAGTTAGAATGCAAGAGAGATACTTGGTGCGAAAGCTAAGCATTTGTGTCTTGTAATCTTTATAAGATCGATGGAACTTAATTACCTTTTGTTTTCCAAAGCTTCCAAACGCTCACATTCGCACAATACCCAAACACACCCACACGACTACACAATTTTTATATAAGTATGTAATAATTTCGATATCTGGTGAATTAGATTTAACGAAGTTGAACAGTACTGAATCATCCACTGTACTGAGACCTGTAAATTAATTCAGTAGTCCGTACAAATATTACTAAAATCTGTCAATTGATCATCCAACATTTTAACCATACTGTTTGTGTTTTTACTACCTGCATTACTGTTTTGGTATTTTTCTCTGTTGTAACAATACTTTAGTAAAATAGTGCGTTTTCAGTTACATGAAACAGTTGGGACAGGGAAAGAGGTAGAGGTAGGTAACTTGTTAGACACATAATTGACCAGCTTGGGAACACGTATTAGAGGGTTTGGAGCAAAACAATAAATGGTGGAAGAATGTGTTGGATGTATCAAAACACACAAATGTTGTAAATAATAAATAATTTGATAAGAGCCCCCACGTGAAAATGAAAATGAAAATGAAAATGGGTTACTTTTATTATTTGGCCGTTAAGTTGGACGACCGACCGCAATTTTGTCACCTTTCATTTTGCTTCACCTCTCCTAAATTATCACACACATATAAACTATAGATGAGATTATCTCAATGAAAATGGAATGATTAACATGTAGACCCATATATTCTTTTTACCCAAAAAATGCATTGTAGAGAAGATAAAACAACAACAAACAAACAAGATACGAACAACAACAAAATTGGGATATAACTATTGAAATCTCTGAGAGCCGTCGGATGAGTCGTACAAGATATCTGAAATTTTGTTAGCGTATCTATTTTTCACTGACCCTATACAATTGTTACATCTTACAACACTGCAAGTGATGAGATCAACTTCTCTCTTTTTTATTTGATCTCAACCGTTCATCACTAAATCTCTTCTATGGCCACATTTCTTTGTCAATTATTGTCCGTGAACTTCTGTCATCAACAAGTTTACACAATAAAAGTCAAACTATACCTTTTATTTTCTTTTTCTTTTAATTCAGAAATACGTAATCATTTAAATGTAAAAAGAATCGCCTCTTTTGAATGAAATATTAGAAAATAGGTCAACAAGTCATGGGTTTAATTCATTATGGCCCGCCCAAATTAAACGTAGGTGGATGATGTTTTATGAACTTTCTATTCTGCATTTTATGACCAACACGTTATGAATTTTTCATTTTGTCTCTCTATTTTCTTAGACTAAGACCAATGTATCAGTTCCAATTTTAATAACTTTTGCTACTTGTAGTAAAAGCTTACATCTCCTATTTTCTCTTCTTCTACTTTAGCAATTCATATATTAAGAGATTTTTGGTCTTATGAATAAACAATTTATTTTATCACAGCTTTATAAAAACGTGGTATAGAGCCACAAAAAACAAATATTTGAAACGACAATACATTTAAAACCAGCCGTTTCATACTTGTAGTTAGGTATGAAAATGGTTTTAAGTGGACTCTTTTGGTCAACTTCATTAGCTTTCCAAAGTTTATAGAAGTATATTATAAGAGAGCATCACCAACAAGGGAGAAACTCAAAATAGGTTTCTTAACATTTTAATAATAATATTTTATTAAAGATTTAAACTTTTATTTTTTTAATAAAAGTTGAACTAATTAAAATATGACAAACATGTAAGAGCAGGATTATCGGCGGGTTTTAAATCATTTCTTAGGTTTAATTGTGAATAAAATTAAATGTAAATAAAAATAAAAATGTAAGGATCGTTTCTTATTTAAGAAGCGATTTGCGGATTAAGAATCGATGACGCGTTCAATTGTCATTGGTCCATGATAGAAATATATAAGGCGGAAAAAAAATGAAACGCGATTTCTCTCTCTTTTTCGTCTTTCTCTCTCATTTCTCTTTGCGAAACGCGACGATAAAGAGTAATCGCGAATCGATCACTGGCTTTTATCACCGGCGGTTGATAGTGATGTCGTTGTCGTTCATTCTCCACCATTCTCCACCGTTGAGAGTCAAAATCGGAGCCAAACGAAATCGAAATCGGGAGACAACGATCGTAGGCGGAGTCAAAATCGGAGCCGTAGTAGTCGATTCAAGTTCTTATGAGGTATATCATTAGTTTCTTTTAGTTTATCTCGATTTGATTTAGAAATTAGGTTTAGGGTTTGTATGATTTTGAAAATTAGGATTTTTAGATTTGGGAGAATTTGTTGATTCGTTGTTAACCCTCAAATTAAGGTAATTATAAGCCTTTTTGAGTACTATATTGCTGTTAATTCATGTCTGACTGATGGATCGTTTATGGATATGATAAATTTATGTTTATAATTCATGACTGACTGATGAATCGTTTAAATTTGAGAAATTTGTGTTTATATTGTTGTTGAATGATGAATAGTTATGATAAATTTGTGTTTAACATATTCTCTTTTTTTTATTGTGAGGAATGATGTTCAATGGGAGAATGAGTAGTTGGGATGAAGTGGAAGGAGTTGGGATGAAGTGGGAGGAATCGATATATAAGGTTAGTGACTTGCTGATATTTAGTGATAATCGGGTTGATTAAAATCGTAGGTTATGTGGTGATATTCTCATGATGTTCATATGAATTGATGTAGTTAAGTTGATGTAGTTAAGTTGAGTTAATCTATGAATCAATTAACTGTAAATATTACTCTCAATAATATTTACTGTAGTGATGATAGGTTGATGTAGTTAAGTAAGTAGTGTGGTGATTTACTGTAAATCTATGGATCAATCTATGAATCAATCTATGAATCAATTTACTATAAGTCGTTCAGTTGATGATGGAATGCTGAATTGGTTCTGTGTAAATTGATATATAAATAACTAACATGGAATTTAATTCTCAATAAATTAATTCATACAATCAGTCTGTGCTGAATTGGTTCTGTGATGGTGAATTTAAGCATTCATTTGAGTATGTTAAGCATTTTTAATGACTTTTTGTTTTACTTTAAGCATTCAATTGAGTATGTTATAAGCATTTATAGGTTTGGTTGTAAATTTAAGCAGACTGTGTTTCTTTCTTATAGAGGTTAGTGAACTCAATTAAACTGAGAATGAATAATCTGGTTGTTATAGTCGTAATGTTATGAATGATAATGATTTGAGTGATAATGATTATTATCTGATATATGATATAAAATTGTAGAATTGACATAAATCAATGTTATCAGTAGCTTAGGAGTGATAATGGTTAATATATGATATATGATATGGTTGTTTCAGTTGCTTAGGAGTCCACTAATAAGTAACCAATAAACTAGGTTACACTTTGGTTTCTGTTATCATTAGATAAATAGTATAAACGTCACTGAATGAGCTTTAATGCTTTTCTAAATTCTTAATCCCCTTTGCTATCAGTTTAGGCAACTCTCCCATTAATTGTTTTGATCCATGCTATAGTTTTGAAAACACTCACATAACTTCTTTAATAATACACCAAACTCAACTCAATCAACTTCAAACATATATTCAGTTTTGTTAAACCATATATATATGATTTTTATGGTCTGTTAAACTCAAGTAGGTTCCAGAATTCAACTTAATTGAGTTCTCTTAAACTCAACTACCAACCTATTAACTCTCCATTCATAACTCTGAACAATTCATGCAGTTAAGTTGATTTAACTTGTGTGTGTTGAATGCTTGATTAGAGTTGTAGAGTTAATTGTCTCATTTAATGCTAACCATAATTGGTAGATGAATTAACTCTCAACCTATCTTCTGAGGTTATAAAACTAACCTCAAAACCTAATCTGACTCAATACAACTCTTAAAAACACCTAAAGACACAAGCCTAAAATGAACCCCAAAGAATACTCTGCTGCTGGCTTCGTGGACCTTTTAACCAGCCAGCAGAATTTCCCATTCCTTTAGCCAGCAGAATCTCCATCACCAAGTTCTGTCCTTGGTAAATCTGAAGTCCCCACAGCGAGTAAGAGGATTCCTTGGTCAGTCACAAAAGATTTAATATTGATATATGCTTGGTTAAACACAAGCAAAGATATTGTAGGGAATGAGCAAAGAGGAGAAGCATTCTGGAAGCGGATTGCAACATATTTTGCTGCAAGTCCGAATGCTTCTTCTCTAAAAAAGAGAGAGGTAGGGCAATGCAAACAGAGATGGTCAAAGATAAATGAGACTACATGTAAGTTTGTTGGATCTCATAAAGCTGCAACAACACAGATGGCAAGTGGTATGAATGATGATGATCTCATTAAGCTAGCACACCAGATTTATGAGAACAATTACAAGAAGAAGTTCAACATGAAGCACGCATGGAGAGCTTTAAGATATGACCAGAAGTGGTGTGCTCTACATTCTAATAAATAACCAGAGAAGACTAAAAGAAGAAATGATGAATCCGGGTATTTTCATTCAGCTGAAGCTTCCCAAGGTGATGGAGAGTCTCAAGTTTCTTAAGCTCGGCCACAAGGGGTGAAGGCTGCCAAGAGTAAAGGCAAGAGGACAACCACAAGTTCACCAAATGTTGAAGGTGGAGGTGAAGCATTGGAAAGGATTCAGACTTTATGGGATGTAAGGCAAAAAGACTTTGCTTTGAAGCAACAAAAACATGCTTTGAATGATAAACTAACAAACAAGAAATTGCTAGAGTGAAGCTAATTAGAGAGATTTTGCTTTGAATGTCTTATGTTTTAATATGTGTTGTTATGCTTATGCTTTGTATGTTATACTTTTCCTTTTGTATGTTATGCTTTGTGGTATGAATATGTGATGTATTATAGTAATGTTTGCTTTTATGAATCAATTTGAATATGTGATGTTATGCTTTGTTTATCTGTGATGTATATTTTTTGTTAAATCTTTTATGCAAGAAAGATTCGTAAATGATGAGGCAAATCAAAACTTAGTAGCTCTTGGTAACTCTCTACTCTCATTGTTGTATTCTTTATATCTATAGCTTGTTCTACATATGTGGTTTTTATAAATCACACAAGATTATTTGTAGATTGTGGGTCTGGCATTGGAAGAATCACTAAGAATCTTCTCATTTGATACTTTAATGAGGTGAATTTTCTGTTCTTCTCATTCGATATTAGTTTCTGTTCTTCTCTGTTGTAGTTTTTGCATTTGATAATCTTGGAACTGGGATAGTTATTGTATCAAAGCTTACTTTTGCTTTGAATCAGTTTTTACTTTTGCAGAGGATGCTTTGTTGCTTTGTTTCACGGACTGAAATGAATCAGTCACTTTGTTTCACGGACTCAAAGGATGCTTTGTTGCTTTGTTTCATGAATCAGTTACTTTGTTTCACTATTGTTTTGCTTTGTTACTTTGTGCTTTGTTTCAGTGATGTATGTATGTACCGAATCAATTATGTTTTGTTTCAGTGATGTATGTATGTTATTTTTATTATAAATATGATATTTCTATTGTTCACATTACTCATTCTCTATTCTTCTTACAAAACTCAAAAAAAAATACTCTTCCTCATTCTCTGTTCTCAAAGTGTAAAAAAAACACTCATCCTCATTACATATCTCTTGTTACAAAGTTCAACAAAAATAATCCAAACAATTTCTATAAACATTATACAAAGTTAAATAAGGATATGGCATCGTCTTTCTGTGATGAGTTAGCGGAAGTGTTGAACAAAGAATTCGATAATCCTTTCTTTGTACTCTTACAATGATTGTGTACCAGCTCCAAGACCGAGGAAAAAGAATCCATATTGAAAGACGTCGTGAAGAAGGACACATCAAATTATGGACCGACTATTTTTCAGAAAATGCGACGTTCCCGCATCGTATTGTTGATCGGCTATCAAATGAAATTTTTTTCTTTCAACAAAGAAGAGATGCTACCGGAAGCTATAATTTCTCTGCACTATAGAAGTGTACAGCAGCAATTCGTATCCTTGCATACGGTTGTGTGACTGATGCAATTGACGAATATCTCTGAATTGGTGAAACCTCATCTCTGAAGTGCATGGAACATTTTGTTAACGGAATAATTTTTTGCTTTGGAGACGAGTATCTAAGAAAACCCACCGCAGAAGATCTTCAAAGGCTACTCATTATTGGAGAGCATAGAGGATTTCCAGGCATGATGGGAAGTATCGATTGTAAGCATTGGGAGTGGAAGAATTGCCCCACCGCTTGGAAAGGGCAATATTCTTGTGGTTCCGGTAAATTAATGATCGTTTTAGAGGCAGTTGTTTCCCAAGATCTTTGGATATGGCATGCGTTTTTTGGTCCACCAGGAACTTTAAATGATATCAATATTCTTGATCGTTCTCCAGTTTTTGATGACATATTACAAGGTCGAGCAACAAGAGTGAGGTATGTAGTCAACAGGAACAAATATCGTTTAGGTTACTATCTAACAATGGAATTTATCCAAAATGGACTTCGTTTATCCAATCTATTTCACTTCCACAAAGTGAGAAAACATCTTTATTCACCATCCATCAAGAAGCTTGTCGTAAAGATGTCGAGCGTGCTTTTGGATTTTTGCAAACTCGATTTGCCATTGTTAAAAATCCAGCTCTTATTTGGGATAAGGCAAAAATTGGAAAAATTATACAAGCATTTATTATACTCCACAATATGATAGTAGAAGACGGACAACATATGTATACTCTGTTTGATGTCAGCGAATTCATACATGCAGAATCTTCGGGAAGTACAATGGTTGATTTCACCTATTATACTAATATGCCTTCAAATCTCGTCGATATGATGCCACTAGAACTCGAATTCGTGATCGAACTATTCATGAACAATATTTAGTTGAGCATATATGGACTAAATTTTTAACCAATCATGATTAAATTGATTGTGTTTAAGATTATTTATGCTACCTAAGTGTATTTTTTACAATTATTAATTAGCAATAATAATTAAGTTGTCTAATTTTTTCTTTCTTTCTAAGAAACTCATCTAAGAAATTACCATTAATCACACCTACAAACTCAAAACAAAAATACATCTCTTAACTCTGCTTTTTTCTAATTTAATTATTATTTAATTCTTAGAAACTCTAATTAAAATACTACTAATAATACTGCTCTAAGAACTCCTTCTTAGGGATTCTTAAAGTTCTTAAATAAGAATCATAAATGACTCTCTCTCTTACTTTTTTATTTTTTTAATATTTTAAAATTTTAAGAACCTCTTCTAAGATCTCTTGGTAGAGGTGGTCTAAATAGCACCATTGACTCATAAATTATACTTGCTTACTATATATTAAATTGGGTTACTTAATGTTCTTATGCTTATTATTAATAAACTAGATGATGACCCGTGCTATGCACGAGTTATGTAATATTGTTTGTTTTATTTATTTATTTATGGTTTGATTTGTATGTGTAAATTTATTAATTACTTAATTATATATATATATATATATTTGATATATTAAAAATAAAGTTATAGTGATCAGCAATATCTGTTGTACACGAAATATATTTTTTATTTCTGTTTACTTAAGTTTTGATGCATAACAATTTTACATATAAAATTTTTTGACTCGTGTTATTTACGGTTTGACTCATGTTAATTTACTTTATAGACTCGTTCATAACTTAATTTTTAGACCCGTATTTATTTAGGGTTTTGAACCTGTATTTATTTAGGTTTTAAGATCTGTTTAAGTTTGTTGTGTTATACATTATTGATATAACACATATTTTTATTTATTAATATCATAAGTAATTTATCAAGTGTATACAAATACATATATATAGGTTTAAATTCGTATTCATTTAAGTTTGTAAATTCATGCATTTTTTTGTTTTATTGTATCAGTTTAACACATATTTTATTTATTAATATTTTAATCAGTTCAGTAAATATATACTAATATAAATGAATGTATAATCATCTTATTAATATGTAGTTGTAGATTAACAAAACTGATATTTAATATAGCTAATATAATTTTTAGTTT
>OVBA01006597.1:0-16578 GCA_900406435.1 Lepidium aucheri
TAAATAAATAAATAAAACAAACAAATATTACCTAACCCGTGCATAACACGGACATCATCAAGAAATGATTCAAACTTCTATTTCAGAATATTCTATCACATTTGTAATGTAACAAAGTGATAATAATGTTATTATTAGTTTAGTGATTTAGTTTCGTGATAATATAAATAATGACACACTGATCTAGTATAGTTAAATATGTATATCGACTTTCTGTTAGTTTAGTGGCTTACATATTCTAATGGCTCAGATATTTTTAGGCTGACTCCATTTCAATGTAAATAAAGGTCAAAAAATATTAGAGAATAACATCCCACATCGGAAGTTGGAAAAGATCATCTCTAGTATATATATAAAATATGAGTCTCTTCACTCATTTGCCAATTGGTTTTGAGTTGGAAACTCATATTCTAATATGGTATCCAAGCTCACGATTCATGCTACCCAACCCGATCCGACCCATAGTAGTCCAATTATTGACAACCCAGGCCCAATATTGGTGCATTCGATCCATCCCCGAGCATACGAGATTGATGACCAAAGAGCCATTATCTCGAGGGGACGTATTAGGGAATAACATTCCACATCGGAAATTGGAAAGGATCATCTTTAGTATATATAAAATATGAGCCTCTCCACTCATTGCCAATTGTTTTTGAGTTGAAAGCCCATATTCTAATAAAAAGTATAGAATTTATGAGTGGTTTGTGCTATAAATTGGATTTTGTCAATGCAATTTGATTTTGTTGAAAAACAAAAATTTGATGCGAGAGATTTTTATTTTATTGTAAACCATCCAGCCATACCATAATAGTTAATTGGAAACTTTTGGCGACGGAGAAACTACAAACAAATGTTATACCGAAGGAAGCATCCCAGCTGCAACTATGGAGATATTAATAATGAACCTAGCCCACCAATTTTTATCTTTCATAGGAACGAAATCTGTCCCACAATAATCAATCAAACCAAGTACATAAGATTGATAGTGTCTCATTAATACATATTGATTGCGAGTAAATGCTTGATAAGCACCATTAAGATATCTCTCTACGTCAGTGTAGGCTTCAAGGCAGTAGTGAAGTTGTTCAGCGACCACAGGATTACGATTACCTGCTTTGGGAACAAAATCATCTCTGATTAGAGCAACTGTTATTTTTGAGAGATACAATGCATTGAATGCTGCGATTTTTGTTATAGTCGTGATTTCGGCATGGGGTTTTTCGAGTTTAGGGATGATTGATTGCTCACAGTATTGTGCGTTCACTGTTTTGGAACATATAGTGTGGATTAGAGTCATTGTTGGTTGGTCTGGTGAGATTGATTGTGTCGATGGGAATGTGTTTAGAATGATCAAAGTTGTGATCATCATGGACACTTTTTGAAGAACAGCCATTATGGTTTTTGATAAAACAAAAAATATTTTCTATGACAAAGAAATATCAAAAGAGACTATATATATATATATATATATTGGTATTTTCTTTTGTTTATGAATTTTAATATTTTTTCCATATAAAAGAAATAGGAATATTTTCTTAGTCATGCATATTTAAGGACTAGAAATTGTTATTCTTTGGTAGATATGATTTACCATTCAATGTTATATTTCCCTTTTACAAATTTTGACTATATTCATCGTTGGTCGTTGATAATAAATTTTGTTAATGGTGCTTATCAAGTGATGTGGCCTATATGATCATGGTTAATATTCAGTTGTTGCTTTTGAAGTAGTCTTTCTTTTGTGACCAAATTATAACATTATGTTGATTATGACCAAATTGTTGTTGCTTTTGAATTAGTCTTTCTTTTGTGACCAAATTGAAACGGGTTAAAGTTTTGGAATTCCGATCTTAAAATTATTTTTGTTGCAAATTAGTTTTCTTTTTTTTTGGCAACTAAAAAATAATTAAACTTTTTAGGGTCTAGGATATTGATTTCAAACTACTTTACCACTAATTTGGAATGATAAGAAAATTTTCTTAAATATGAGTCATATACTTAAACTCAAAACTTTGAATTATAATTTTTTTATATACCCTTACTGTCTCAGTTGTCACCGTATAAAATATCATGATTTTCATTAGTAAAAATAAGTTTTAACATATATAACCTAGTACCTTATATTTCTAATACATTTTCTGTTGGTATCCTCAATGTTGTTTACATCTTATTAGTTGTAAAATCGTTACAACGGCTAAAAAGAATCTATATGTATCATGTAATCGTCTTTAGTCACAAATTAGGCGACCAAAGAGTAATTCATTTGACAAGATACATGTGACTCAGTTGGCTTGTTCTTGATTTAGTTAGGCATGAAGTGGTGAGTTCAAATCTCATCTTGTTCCATTTAGAGAACTTAAACTATAGATCGGACCTTGTTATTGATCCAATGGTTACTTATTGACAAAAAAAAGTGAAGAGTAATTCCAGACAATATTCTAGACGGAGACAATTTTCGTCCCAAACTGTATAGAACTCGGGATGGTAACGAGACATAAAGGGACAGAGAGCGGTTCGTCTGAAACTGATAGGAAACTGTGTGGATTTTGTAATGGAAATAAACAAATTAAGACAAAATACGATAATTTTTTGTAATTGTCTAGAAATTCCAGACAATTTTCAGAGTGTTTTCAAAACAAAATATAATTCAAGGCGGATCGAGACGGATCTGTAACAAAATAACTTTTATTAAAATAGAGTATTAAGAAACCAAAACCTAATTTTTCTTTTATATTTCTATTCTTCTTCATGATTCTCCAAATATCTCACAATCTTCTTCTCATCTTCTCTTCTCTTCTTTTGGTTTTAAGATTAAATCTCTTATGCTCTTCTCTTCTTTCTATTTTCTCTTCTTTTTCTTCTTGCCTATCTTCTTCTCCTTTGTCTTTGTAATCTCTTCGCAAAACCCTAAACATGGAGCTCGAAGAAGTTCTCTGTTCGAAACCAATTGTCGTCATAGAGCTCGAGAAGTTTGGTCCTCCTTTTTCCGCCTTGCTACTAATCATTAATGTGACTCCTCCGATCAAGCCACCACATAGCAAAAGGAAGGTGACAACCCACAAGAAGTTAGCGGCGGCGATGATGGTACTTTCATTCTCTCTTTCACTGAGTTTACTTGGATTATAGCTCAGACATGACTAATGGAGTTTTTTGGATTCTATGTGCGAAAAATTTGGTGAGATAAGCTAAGATTCTTAGGTTATTTTTTCTTTAGATCTTGTTCTGGAAATCTTGGTCCTATACTTAAGATGTGTGACTAAATCTTTATTTAACCACCAACAAAGGATCGGTTAAAACGAGCATTTCATCATATTATCTTTGATTGAAAGCTGTTAACTCTCTGTCTATCTCCATTCTCTGATTTCACCATTATTATCTTGCTTACCAACTATTTGGTGAAATGCGTGAGTGAGAACTTATTATTCTTAAAAAAATGATATGTTTATTGCAGAGCTGGTGCTTTCATCCTTGCTGAGCCACAAGGTAACCATGTCGCCTTGGTGAGTCTCAACGCATATATGGTTATTTATATTGTCACTATCAAAGTCTTGGAGAGACTCAATGCAAGGTATGTCACGAATAGATTCCATAATCTTTGGTTGGAATTTTATACATCTTAGTTGGAATTTTGAATTATATCCAAACTTAGAATATCAAATTATAGTCATTGTTCAAAATAATTTAGTGTATAACAATACGATCGAGTGTATACAGTATTAAGTACATACTAAACTATTTTTATTAATGAATCCAGTCTTTTGTTTAAAATATTGTAGTTTGACTTTTGGAAACGGCCAGAAAGTAATGGAGAGCTTGAAGTACATATTGAGCAATAAACACAGGTAGTATTCATGCTATGTGTTCTCTATTGGTTTTCTTCTTTTCCCTGTAAGATATGAGGAATCTTTTATGCTATTCGATCAGGTGGGTGTTGCAGCATGATAGTAAAGGAACAATTTGTTAAACTATGTTGTTCCAGTTTTGTTAATTTGCAGAAACTTTACACTATATTTTACTTTACTGAAATCATTGTTATTATTTTAGGAAACACTGACTCCTAAGGGCGGACACTTTGGATTGGGAAGCCTTGTCTCAACAAGACAATCCTCGACTCAGGACTACCACAGTTTAAACTCCCGTTTAATGTTTTGTACACCTTTTCTAGTTTAACTTATTTTAGATTTACTCAGGCTGAAAAATATATTGGAGTTCTCTCTGATTACCTTGACCTTCTGGGAGGCCATGCACACACATAAGGAGACAGAGAAGATTCATGACCAAGTTGTCGCAGAGATTGTTGGGAATGTGAAGAAGATGCATAGTGACCGCTTGACTCAACTGTCTCAAGATGACTGTTCAAACACGACAGGGACTACAACACAACAACCAAGACTCAGCAGAGAGGATATCAATGAAATGGTCTTTGAAGTGAGTTAGATATATGTTGTGATTGTTTCTCAATGTATGTTTTTTTACGTTTAAGAACATGTTGACATTCTAACTCTAATTAACATTTATGACATTTTCCTGAAACAATAACTCCTAGGGGATGATACATTGGATTGGGAAGCCTTGTCTCAACAGTTCACTCAGCAACTCCACCCTCTTCAATCCCTCCAATCGTAGTCGTTGAGATTGCCGGGATGAAGAAGACTATATCACAGCTTTTGGAAAGCCAACAGAAGCATGTAGCTCTTATGAAGCAAATGAACCCAACATTTGGTGCAGATGTCAGACAAATGTAGACTTCTCTATCTCTTTCTTATGTTATTTTTTGTTCAAACTTAACTGTACTCTAACTACTCCATGGAAGTTTATGTCTAAGTATGAAAACTTATTGTGGATATTAAAAGTACAAATCCTTTAATGTTTTCATATGTTATCTGTTCTCATTTCATATTACAAAGTTTGACATATAAATATTATTCACTAAATTGTAATGAATTTTGATTATTTATAAAATACATACGATTTATATTTGTTAGAATTTGTCTGGGTATTGTCAATAATTTGAGTCTATATAAGGTTGTTTCAAACTCTCTAAAAACAATTAGGAAGGAAAATTACTGTTATAAACTCTACAAAAATTCTAGACAATTACAGTTCATTCGTCTGGAATAACAATCATTTAGAACTGTCTCGAGCTGTTACAAAATCGTCCATATGGAATTCCTGACGAAATCTCATCTATCTGAAATTACAGACAAACTCTAGACAAGGTTTTATTTGCGACAACCTATACCAAGAAAAAGAAATTTATCTCGAATCCGTTCCGAATCGTGTTTCCAGACAGATTTCAGACAAATGTTGCTGTTTAAAATCAGTTTTTTCTAGTAAGTGACAATGGATTTACGACTACACGTTGTAGTTCTAAAGTACTCTCACAATGCAAATTTTCCAAAGTAATCTTTTAGAAAAGCAACGGTTTCATGTAGTTATTTTTCTAGTGCGACCGTTAGAAACCCTAGGTTTTATGTTATGAGTCTTAAGATGGATTTATGATAGGTAGATACTTACGATTTTTCGATGAAGTCCTCCAAAAAACAATGGATTACGGGGATTGGTCGGTCGGTTGGGAAATAAATCATTACCATATTTTTAGTCATAATAGTTCAAATTTTTTATAGTGAATAACTGAAAATTTTATACATAATAAAATTAGACACCAGAGAGCTTCCAAGCTGCTAACATAGAGATATTAACCATTAACCTAGTCCACCAATTTTTACGTGCCATAAGATCAAACTTTGCCTCACAATTATCAAGCAAACCAAGCACATAAGATTGATATCTTCTCATTTCCTGATATTGATTTTGAGTAAATGACTGATAAGCACCTTCGAGATATGTCTCTACACCATCGTATGTCCTAAGACAAGCAAGAAGCTGTGACTTGACTGAAGCATCTGCTCTAGGAAGATAATCATCTCTGATTATAGCATATGTTATTTTCGAAATGTACAATGCGTTGATTGCTGCGATTTTTGCTATGGTTGTGATTTCGGCGTGAGGTTTGTCGAGTTTAGGGATAATTGATTGCTTACAGTCATATGCATTCGCGGTTTGCTTGCATATATCGTCGATTAGAATCATTGTTTGTCGGTCGAGTGAGATTGATTTGGTCGATGGGATTGTGTGGAGAATGATCAAAGATGTGATCATCAAGGACATTCTTTGAAGAAAAGCCATAATGGTTTTTGATCAAACAAATATATTTCTTTTGAGATAAGAAAAGAAGAAACACTTATATATAATGTTGTATTTTCTTTCGTTTTTCGTGTTTGATATTTTAACCATATAAAAGAAATAAAAATATACTCTGAGTCATGCTTTTTAAAGAAGAATTACCATTTAAGTTTATGAATTTTTTGGCAAAGTTTGACTATAAATTGGTCATTGGTCATGCATAAGTCATAAATTTTGTTCCATATATCACTTTTGTGACGCGGTATTGTTTTATATATAATCTCAATTTCACTTTTCATTTTACATATTGTTTATAACACGAAACATTACGAAAGAGTTTTGAGGCAAATTGGTAAAATGAAATTTGCTTTTTAGCTTCTTACTTCGTTGACGCCAAAAAAAAATAGAAAAAAAAATAGAACTTCTTACTTCTCATCATGCATGTAAATAAATCAGCCTTACTCTTACGTATTAACCTACCAACATAATCATCATATCGGAGACAGAGGGGTTAGCTAAAACTAAGAGAATGGTTTTTCGGATTTGTGAACCCTCTAGTTTTTAAATGCAATTTATTGGTTCCAATAAATAAATAAATAAATAAATATATATGAAGTGATATTAGTTTAGTGGCAGATAGTAAGTATACTAAAGACAGATACCATTACATAATCAGAAATCGAATCATGCCTACATTATATATAAACTTGGTTAAATGACCGGTTAGTTGTGATCCAATATTGACAAGAAAAACAAATAAACAAACAAACAAATAAATAAATAAATGAGTAAATAAATAAATAAATAAATATCGGTATAAACAAATAGTATCAACCTATATAATATGTCATTGTGAGTAATAAATATGTTAGAGATGCATACGTGTAAAATTTATGTTGCCAGTCATATGATTTAATAGATATTACATTACTCACGGAATAAAATATAAATAAATATCAGTATAAAAATATCAATATTCTACGAAGTATAATATAATTTCGTGGCCAAAAATAGGTGGACCAGTGGTAGTGCTCTCTTTACAAATCTTTAGGTATCAGGGATGAAATCCTTTACTTACCGGAGCGGAATTCAAGGCCGCTAGGCCAGTTAAAATATATATATATATATAGAACACTATGAGTAATAAATATGTTAGATATCGTTTATATATTTTAAAAGAAAATTTTTAACAAGTATTTCATTAGTTATGGAAGAAAATACATTCTTGACGTGACAAAGGGGCAACATGGATCTTATGAGCGAACAATAATCACTTAAAACTTAACCTAATTTCTTTCTTTTTTAGGTTGAATAGATAAGGAAAGAACTGGCCGGCAATTCTTCTATATATACATAAAAAAATTGTCTTAAATTTCTAGATATATTAGTGACCAAGCAGATTTTCTGGTCTGCAGTTAAGAGAATTTTCAGAAAATTTTTATTTGTAAATTTTGTTTAAAATATATTGGTACTCCTATTTTACAAACGAAAGAGTAAAGTTAGAGAAAGAAAACTTTGAATAGTAAAAATTAGAGTTTTCTAAATGTCTCTACAAAAATTAAGACAATTCAATGTTTGTGGGACCTATGACTTGCAAAAACAAAACGAAAAAACTCAGTAAAGAAGAAAGACAAAGACGTGGCACCAACGCGTGAAGGTTCTGTGTCACATCCGTGTGACTCCTTACGAGAATAAGTCATTATCCTAAGTCTTTTATATAAATACACAGACTTATTTCAGATCATTCTCAGATCAGTTTGATCGTCTTTCTTCTAATTTACAACCACACCTTTGAACAATCTAAGGTACTGTAAGTTCTTTATCATTCTTTCCTAGTTTGATCTCTTTCTCTAAGTATTTTGTTTTTGATATATATTTCTCGAATTTCTACTTATCTGAGTTATAGCTATTTTCTTGATAGATTTGAAATTCTGGGTTTTGTTGTGAATTATTGCCCTTTTTGCTTTCTAGAGTTGATGATGTCTCTTGTTCTATTAAACTTGGTGAGTTAGTCTGAATCTAGAATCCATGTTTCTGTGGTATTAAGGAGAAAAGTATACTGGTTCTGTCTTAAAGTGTTTTCTTTATGGTAGAATCCAACCGTTTTAACTACTAGAAAATCTTCACAACAATAAAACAGTCAAGAGAACTCAGTTTTTAACAATCTCTGCCTTAAAAATAAGGATTATGTTTGGTTTGCTGATTTCCTTGAAATGGGATTTGTCATTTAGATATGTTGATGAATCAGATATGATGTTTTGGCTAAGAAATAGAAATTTTTTAGCATTTTTATGATGAAATTTGTCATAACAAATTATTATTATTGATGGGTCTATCAGAGAACTATGTCATCAAATGAAGAAATGGTCAAAAAAGAGAAACTTCATGTAAAAATGAAGACTGAAGAATTGGTACCAACAGAGAAGGGAGAGAATGTTGAATTGGAAATGGAAGTGAAAGCAAAATCAGTAGAGAAGGTTAAAACAAAGAAAGAAGAAGAGAGTGATGAGAACTCAAAGAAGGACAAGGAACATAAGAAGATAAAGGGAAAGAAAGATGAGTCAAAGAAACATGACAAGCATGATGAGAAGAAAGATGAAAAAATTGTTTCCATGAAAAATGGAGATAAGGTGGAAGATAGTGATGTAAAAGTGGAAGAGAAAGAGAAGGAGAACAAGAAGGAGAAAGAGAAGAAATATGATAATGAATCACAAAAGAAGGAGGTAGAAGAAGAAGGTGTTAAAGAAGAGAAAGAGAAGGATGAATCAGGTACAGAGGAGAAAAAGAAGAAGAAGAAGAAATCTGGTAAAGAGAAGAAACATGAGGAAGTATCAGAAAAGGAAGAGTTAAAAGAAGAAGTTAAAGAAAAGAAGAATAAGAAGGAGAAGAAAGAGAAGGATGAATCAGGTGCAGAGGAGAAGAAGAAGAAAACAGATAAAGAGAAGAAACATAAGGAAGTATCAGAACAAAAGGAAGAGTTGAAAGAAGAAGAAGAAGAAGAAGAAGAAGAAGAAGTTAAAGAGAAGAAGAATAAGAAGAAGGCGAAGAAAGAAAAGGATGAATCAGGTGCAGGGGAGAAGAAGAAATTGGATAAAGAGAAGAAACATGAGGAAGTATCAGAACAAAAAGAAGAAGAAGGTAAAGAGAAGGATGAATTAGGTGCAGAGGCAACAAAGAAGAAAGTTAAAGACAAGAAACAGAAAGAAGAGTCTAAAGGTAAAGAAGATAAGAAGATGAAAGGAAAGGAAGTGAATGTTGATGAGAAGAAGAAGGAAAAGGTGGAGAAGGATGAGTCTAAGGAGGAAGATGAAGGACAGAAGAAAGAAGAACATAAGGAAGGAAAGAAAAAGAAGAATAAAGATAAGGCTAAGAAGAAGAAGGAAACAGATGAGATATGTGAGAAAGAAACAGAAGATAAAGATGAGGATGAAGGAGACATGAAGCAGAAAAAGAAGAAAGGGAAGAAGAAGAAGGAGAAAGATGAAAAAGATAACAAAGAAGACAAGAAGACAGAGACAAACCTTGAAACTGAAGTTATGTCTAGAGATATAAAAGTAGAAGAACCAGAAGCTGAGAAGAAGAATTTAAAAGATGTGATGGAAGAAGATGATAATGGAGAGAGTGAAGAGAGGAAGAAGAAAAAGAAGAAAGGTAAAGAGAAGACAAAGAAGAAAGATACAAAAGAAGAGAAGAAAGATGAAGATGTGAAGAAGACAAAGAAAAGCAATAATGACGTTGGTAAGCTGAAAATAAAGTTGGAGAAGATAGATGAAAAAATAGGAGCCCTAATGGAGCAAAAAGTAGAGATCATGAAACAGATTACAGATACAGAGAGAGAAAGCAATAATGTGAAGACAGAAACATAAGATAAATGGGAGCGGGAGCGGCTCAGAAATGTTATGTTTTTGAACTTAGCAACATCACCCATAGACAAAAGCTGAGGCTACAGGTTTCTTTGAATCGTTTTTTCCCTTTTGAATTGTCATATACTAAAGGTGAATTTTGTAAACAGTGTTCAAATGTGTTTTTTTAATAATCAAAATATAAAATCTTTTTCTTGTCTTTGGTAAACAGATCGATATATGTTAACCCGAAAAAAAAAAAAAAAAAAAAAAAGGNGTGACGGATCTCTTCTAGATCTAGCCTTCCGTGGCCATGAATCTCACCTTAAACTCATCTTTTAACGTTCTAAATCCCCCGATCTGTACTTTGATGCTGTTTTCTAAACGAGTTGATAGATCTGGTGGTTGAATTCGATGGTTGTGGTAGATCGTTAGATCTTATGCAGATCTGGCTTTGAATACAGAATTTGTCCTCCTCTCATCGATAGAGTCAGGGAGTAAACACTCTAGATCAAATTTATTGATGCCAGATATTTTTCAATCATCTCTTGGATCTGCTATAGATGACGATTACATCTCACCTCAAATCAATTTCTTCTTTGGTCATTTGGATTTGGCTTGATGAAACTCACAATTGAAGTCTCATTTGAAGCTGATTCATTCTGATTTTCCTTCTTGAAGTTTTCTAGCTCAGCTCAGCCCAGGTGCAATTTGAGGCAGATCTCGATTCCTACTCAAGTCGATGGTTGCATGCAAAGGAGGTTTTGGCTTCTAGATCTTTCAACTACTTAAAATTGAAGTTTTTCCGGTTGGTGTCCGGGATTTTGACTTTGATGGTGAGCTTTGGGTCAAACTAAGATTGCTACCAACACAGCCTTGGGTGGGAGCTATATCATGTTCATTTGTATCACTTTCAAAGAAAATTGTTTTGGATTTTCAAAAAGGAAAAGCTCTTGGACCAGTTAGAGAATATTCAAAATCAGGAGGAACGCAGTAACTATCTGTTACTCTTGTAGATGCCCAAAAACTTCGGTACATGTTCTTTGGTAGAACCGATCCATATGCAATTCTCAGATTAGGTGATCAAGTTATTCGTAGTAAAAGGAACAATCAAACTATTGTCATTGGGGCTCCTAGTCAGCCAATCTGAAATCAGGACTTTCAATTCCTTGTTTCAAATCCTAGAGAGCAAGTATTACAAATTGAGATCAATGATCGTCTAGGGTTTGCTCATATGGCTATTGGTACTAGAGAGGTTGATCTCAGATTCCTGCAAAGATACGGTTCCTACAAACAGAATCGTGGTTTCGCGTGGTGGTTGGAGTTTGTTTGGGAAGGGATCCGCGGGTGAGATACTGCTACGGCTTACATACAAAGCATATGTGGAGAAGGAAGAAGATGAAAGGACCAACGTCAAAGCCACTGATGCAGATGCTTCTGATGATGAAATGTCTGATTTAGAAGAACTTGGCTCATTTCTACAGAATGAAAAGGTTTCTTCAGATGATATTGGTCAAGATTCATTTATGGATGTGTCGTCTGCATTGATTGTGAGTGAAGAGTTTCAAGGCATAGTTTCATCTGAAGCTATAGACAATAAACTTTCTTTTGGTGACTCACTTGGGGCTGCGGTAACTTCCAAGGCTGAGTTAGAGTCAAGATCCCAACCTGCGGATACTAGTAATGGGCCTGGAAAATGTAGATGTACAAATTCAGAATTGTCTGCTGCAAATTCTGGTATCAGCACTGACGATGATGGAGGATTAGTATTACTATGGTTTGGTATAATCACGGGTATACTGGTGCTTGTTGCTATCGATATGGAAGGCTCAAGTTTTTTCAACCTGTAATATATTGTTATACAGTTGACTGGAGATTTCTGTTGGAAGTCTATTTCTTCTCAACCTTAGAATTGGCTTACAAAGAGATACTGCAAGCGTGATGTTGTGCCATACATTCACTTTTCTGAAGGAGCAACAAATTATTTGGAGATAGGAGTATGTACAAGCAAGATAGAGGAGTCCAAAACAAAGCACAGGAGTGTCAGATACTTCCCAATCCGAGGATTCAGCATAGGTGCACTACTTTCTTGTACTGGCAAGGTCAGCTATAATCCCTCCATTAGGTGACGAGAGATCCGGTTGATGCCTCCAAAAGGTCTTATTTTTTAGGTGAAGCCATCAGTCAGAAGCCAGAAGCTACTATCAATGAAATACTCTTCATTCAACACATATTTATCCTTAAATATCCTAACTTTCCATTTGGCATGTCTAAACTCGAAATTGCGGTTTGATCACCAACGAAAGGAGTGTTTTCGTTGGTTACTTCTATTAATATCATAATTTTCGTTAAAAAAAAACAGATCGATATATATATATAAAACAAAGATGCAGAAAACACCCCCCCTCCCAAAAGAAAACTGCGACAACTTATTATAACATACACATATCAAACACAAAAATGCATAACAAAACCACAAAAGAAAGAATCACAAAGTAATGGTAGTTAGTGGTGGGAAGACCTCCTAACTCTTAATGAACAATGCCGATTTTTATTAAACATTTTTACCGTCTTAAATTTTAATTTGGTGTTTAAAAATTTTAAATACCTACATGAATTTTTTTATTGTAGCTAATTTTTATATTAACCGTTAACATTATTAATCAACGGTTAAGTCTTTATTATTTTATCATTAAGTGATACGTGTACTATCTATAAGCGATATATGTACAATAAAATTAAAAAATTAAAAGAAAAATCCAAAAAATCGAAATTTAAAAAAATTAAACATTGTGATTGAGAAAGAGGGGACATGAACATTGGGATTTCCAACAAAATTTGCCTATTTCATGTTACCTTTCCTCTCCTTGCGCCCAATGCATTTCACATATTTGTTACATTTCTATTTTTTCAACCAACAAATTTTATTTTAAAAAATTAATTTAAAAACAAAAATTCCAAAGTCATAAATGATTCTCGTCCTATAAAAAACCATAACTTATACTAGAGTAACAACCATGTCAGAGACGATTCAATCTGTGCAGATCTAAACCAAAATACAGGTATTATACCAAACAACTATAAAAAGTTACAAGAGGTAAACTTTTCTCACACATTATCAAGAAGGTTTCTTTAATGGCTAATCTCTTTCTCCACTCAAATACATTCTCCTTCCTCTTTATCATATTCGTTTCACTGGTTCTTACCATTCTCCGGCAACCCTCTACGGCGGCGAGTTGTCAAGCTCCACCGGTGATATTTAACTTTGGAGATTCTAATTCAGACACAGGAGGACTCGTTGCTGGACTTGGTTACAATGTTGTGTTACCATATGGACGCTTATTTTTCCGTCGATCCACCGGTCGTTTGTCGGATGGACGTCTTCTCATTGATTTCCTCTGTAAGTAAACAACAAAACTCACTGTTTCGTGTCGGATCCACCGTCCGTTTGTATCTTATATGTACGGCTAAGATTATTTAAGACATTAATGTCGGTGCGTCCAAAGTGTGATACATATTACATTATTACATACTCTCTTCCCGTTTCTTAAACCGTTGTTCTAAGTTTTTTCACACATATTAAAAAATAATATTAAAAGTCTTTTCTACCCCTAACTATTATGAGTAATAATTAGTTAAATTCTATATATTTAATTTTGATTAAAGGGTAAAACTAGAATTATTTATAAAAAGTTGCATTGAAAATCTAGAATGACACTTTTTGTGTAACTACTTTTTATTGCCAGAATGACACTCTTTAAAACCATCTCCAATGGTTGCCTTCATGTTTTTCTTCAAAAATGAAGTTTTCCAAAAATGAAGAAGGTATTTGCTCCAATGATTTACTTTATTTCTTACTTCAAATAAATATTTTAATAACATTTTGATCTATCATATTTCTTATTAATTTCTAAATTATCTTTATACTTTTCAAAAATATATATTTAACCCATATTTATTAATTTTAAGTAAATAATCAATCACAACTTTAGTAAAATTATAAAGTTTAATTACATATCACATAAATAGGAAAAACGAATGATAAATATATAATGTATTCATGATAATCATGTATTTTTAATTATGATTTTTCTTGTATTATATATTATAATATATGTTGTTGTTGCATTTTATAACTTTTTGTTATATTTATTAGTTAGAAATTCACTAAATTTAGAAATATTATTGTTTCTGATAATAATTCGGCTTTTTATTTTATTTTTTTATCATATCCTATAATTTTAGTTAGTTATAATATAATAAAACAAGTAGAATTTAAGGATCATTTTGCAAATAAAAAATATTATCTAAAAAATGAAGGAAAAAATGAAGATCCTTCAAATTTGAAGAAAAAAATGGAGATCTTCAAATTTGAAGAGGGATTTGAAGCACTATTACAGAAGATTTTTCTTCAAATATGAAATTTGTAGAGAGATTTGAAGCACCATTGGAAATATTCTAAGAAACAGAGGGAGTAAAATAGATTCGGTCACCGAGATCTAGTTAAAGAAAGTGGGTCCCAATGTAAAACATGCTAGAAGTTCATGAATTTGTGAGATGACAAAAATAAGTATGAAATTAGGAAATGAAGATTGCATAACTAATTTTAGGAATGTGACTTTTCGTTTACTCTTTTATTCCTAGTAACTTAGCAATATAATGTTTTGCTTATACATGTAATGTTATAATTAGCAGTATAATATTTTGGTTGTACCTATAACAAATTTGATATATATAAATAACAAAGAGAATTAGAATAAATTGAGGGTTTCTCATAATTTACATCAATAACGATTAATATAACTCTACAATTTTTTAGATAACGTACAACAGAAATAATAACATGATAATCATATTGTTAGCAATATGTTATAAGGGTAATATGGCAATTGTTAGTAAACAGTAACCTAAATTTTATTTTGTTACTTTGCCAATTTTGAAGTTTTTTTTGGTCAGTTAATGTAATTTTCCATTTTATAAACTAAAATATATTTTTTTTTTGTCAACCTTATTCATTTTTTCTACTACTAATGGGATTGACAAAGGTTCGATCCATACCTAATTATTTTTTATCTTTCCTTTTGCATCAAAGAGGAATCGAACTCTGGTGCCTGAGGAATGTTAAAGTGGTCACTACCACTGGGCCACATATCATCGATAACTAATATATACTTTTATAATGTAACCCATGAATTGTTCAGTTTTCTCGGTTTATTGATTTAGAGATACAACTAATAACTGTCTTTCACCATTATAAAAAATAAATTTAAAAAAGTTTTAGAAAATAGATTTTGAACTATTGATGGGATGTTGTGGATCCAATTAGTAAAATAAAAATCATTAATTCAGATATTTATATTAGAAATAAATAGCTTAAGTAGTGTCGGTTGTCGTCTTTTATTTATTTAAAAGAAATGTTCTAAAACTCAAGATATTTGCTTTCTAATTTTTTTTATCCTATGCCATATGAATGTGATATTTATGTAAATTATATTATTTCTTTAATGGTTTAAAATTAAATTACAAAAATACACATAATTTACTGCATAGGCTATGGATCAATCTTGTTTATCAACTTTTACAAAAACAAAATACATACAAAAAGCTACATTAAATGAGTGATTTGTTTTTCAATTGTAATTAAATTTTCTTAAAAGTCCAATTTATTCTTACACCTTTTATGTGTTTTCAATTTTTTTTACCAATGTGCATTATTTTTGTGTATAATTGAGTTTTGGTAGATATCTTGCATTCATTTAAAATTGGTAACTGGATGTACTAACGATGGAATTGGTAGGCCAAAGTTTGAATACAAGTCCTTTGAGGCCATACTTAGATTCATTGGGTGAAGGAAAAAGGTTTGAGAACGGTGCAAATTTCGCAATTGCTGGATCCACTACTCTCCCCAAAGACGTTCCATTTTCACTCAACATTCAGCTTATGCAATTCCACCATTTCAAATCTGGATCACTCGAGCTTGCTTCTACTTCAAGTATAACCAATCTCATTCCAAATCAATATTATATCTCTCCTCTGTTCTTGGTTATTCATATTGACTAGAGTCAACATTTTTGTGTTTGTGTTTGTAGAGTCATCAAAAGGAATGTTCATAAACGAGGAAGGATTCAAAAATGCATTGTACATGATTGATATCGGACAGAACGACCTGGCTCATTCTTTCGAAAAAGGCAACTCCTATTCTCAAACTGTTAAACTGATTCCACAATTCATTTCCGAGATAGAAAGTGGCATAAAGGTTAGATTTTCCAGCCTTAATAAAACTTGGTATGCATAATATTAAGATTCATATACTTCCAACTCAAAACCAATTGGATACGAGTAGAGAAACACATAAAGTTTAGAAATATCGCAATTTTTAATGTGAGATATTTTATCATTCTAATATATGTCATCGATATGTGGGTGCAAAATAATCCTACTCAAAATCGATTAATTACAAGTAGAGAAATACATGGACATTTTATATTAGCATATAGATTATTAGATGTTGTTTATCATTATGATCGATTTATGTTAAGGATAAGAT
>OVBA01006598.1:0-16578 GCA_900406435.1 Lepidium aucheri
TTTTTAACCTATTATCAATAAAGATCAAACTTTCTTCTACTTAGAAAACCTTGCCGTTGGAAGCTTAGCCGCTTCGTTCAAACGTGCAAACCACACCAAATGATCTCGTGAGGATTCCCCTTGATCAGAAGTGTGTCCGAGTGTATCAAGAAGCCACCATTCTTCTTGTGGATCACTCTTCAATCCACCAACTTCCNTCGCATCACATCCACATCTTAGCAAAGAAAGCACTTTGGTTTCCCTTTGATTGAGATTCATTCCCAACAACCTTAGAGAAGCACCTTGAGGCGTGTATCAGTTCCAGCAAGTAATTTTTTAAAATCCACGAATTCGAGACCTAAACAATTACTTGGCAAGGGATCAGTTGATCTTACAGAAGTAGTGTAGACAAAAGAGATTTTGTACTTATGAAAAGTGGTTTTCCAAGAACCAGTTGTTTCAGAGACTTTGAAATTACAAATGATTTTAGTATCCTCTTCTTTCAAAAAATTTTCAAATTTTCCAAGTAGATCTATCTTTATTGTAGCATGAACTTTTGAACCCTATAAAAGAACAAATATTTTTTTTTATCAAAAAATCGATAAAATACAAATTGATGGGGAAGATTGATAGAAAAATGATTGACCATACTCTTTAGTATAGATCTTCCATAGACGAATAATTTTGACTTTGATTTTCTATTGTTGACTGATTGGTTTAAGAACTAAGAGAGAATGTAAAACCATTTTTTGTGAAGACATATGCTTATTTTTTGAGAGAGAATATTTGGTTTCTTTATGTTTGGTTGAGTACAATTGTAGAATGTGAACCTCATATAAAGAGATTAGAACTTTCGAAACTGTGTTATCCCTCTATTTTTGAAATTGTTATCAAAATTGTTGTTAAAGAATATACTACAATAATGTTGATTTCAAAATAGTTTTAGTTTATCAAATCATTAAATTTTGTTAAAATTGTTAAGATAGATTCGGTTTACATAATATATGAAAGAGTATGTTTCAAAACAATTACGAAAAAATTATTGTCAAATCCGAATTTTTTAAAAATATTATCAAAAAGGTATATAATAACATAAATTTCAGACTTTCACCAAAAATATCATAATTTTCAGATTAAAAAATATTTTAATCAAACAAATCCAAAATTTTAAAAACTGGTTGGGTATGCTAACTTAGTTATTGATTATACGAATTATTATCAAAATTATTAAGATAGATAGAGATTATTTTAAGATAGATCATTGTTATTTTAAAATCATTGTTAAGATAGATTGAGAATATGAAATCAAATTGTTTTAGATTGTTATCAAGTCAAAAACACAGAATATGTGATAGAGTATATCCCTAAAAATACAAAAAATTATTATCTAAATATCAAAATAATTATATTCTAATTATAATATCGAATTTCATTATAAAATTATTATAAAATCAAAATTATGAAATCATTATAATATAGAAATAATTAGTTCAACATTATAAGAACTTAAGTCATATGATGAAATTAATATAATTTTTAAATCATTATAATATATTAATCATGTCATGAAATAAATTATAATATTAAAATTATTTATGAAATTACTGCAATATCAAAATCATTAAGAAATCATTTCAATATCAAAATCATAAAATCATCATAATATACAAATCATTATGAAATCATATGAATATCCTATGTCATGTCATGCAATCATTGGTCGAAATCATTAGTTCATCATTATAGGATCTTAAGTGATATCATTAAATTATTATAATAACAAAATCATTATTGAAACATTATAATATCAAAATTATGAAATCATTATAATATAAAAATTTCGATCACATTTATGATCTAATTGATCATATAACATAAATATAATACTTAAATTATATCTGAAATTTTGAATTATTTAAACTATATATTTCGAGCAATTATAGTTTGTTTTTCTTTGGTCGAAGCAATAATAGTTTTTTTAACTATTAATTCTATTTATTGGTCATCATTATATTAAATTTCTAATCTCATAAAAAATAATTCATAGTTTATATTATTTAAAAAATAAAAGATTACATATTAGGGAATAATTGAAAGACAAAAAAAGAATTCAACATATAATTTAAAATCTATATGTTGTAAATTAATAACTACGCAAGAAATCTATAGTTTGCTATGTTTTAATAATACAAGAGTTAATTGGGCCCATTGCCCCTTTATCTTCTTAAATCATGTCAAATGCCCTATATTTCATTTCTTTTGTCAAATGTTAGTTTTCAAAAAAGTCCAATTAACTTAAAATATGTTAGGGGTTAATTTCTTTTCTTGTAAGGTTTAAAAAACAGACTTTTTGACTATTCTCTCCCTTCTCTTTCTCGACTCTTTCTCTCCCACATAAGGGTTTCTCTTCTTCTCTTTTTGTTCGATCTTCAGTTCAAATTCATCAATTTCGGAAATGTATACTTGTTTTTTTCCTCAGTGCATAAGGTTTGTATTGTTTCCTCATCATTGCATGTTGATTTTGCCGGAAAATTTCAAAAACCCTCTTTCTTTTATGTTTCAAAATCAACAATTTTCACCAATTTTGGGTGTTAATTTTCCTTGAATTAATTTTGTTGATTTTCATTTATTGATTTTGCTCGAATGTCAGTTCTTTCAGCGATTAACCTAGGGTTTAGTTTTTGCACCTTCATTTTGTGCATTTTGTCCCTTGCCTCTTCAATTTGTTGATTTTGCTTGAATAATGTCTCGTTCATGGATTAACCTAGGGTTTACCTCTTCAAACTGTTGAATGAAGGGGAAGACATTTGTAATGAAGGAATTGAACAAGACGTAGACAAGGTGGATATCAATCCCGATGGAACAAATCGTGTGCAATCTTGCCAAGATTTAGGTCCAAATGAAATGGTTACATGTATTTTGAATGAATGAAACTCACATGACGTGAATCAGGTCAATACCACGACAACCGTTCAAAAGAGCGAGGACGTGGACAAACAATTTACGCAGGAAAATGGTTGTTGATAAACATAAAAGTGATACTGAGACGAGAATCCTGAAGACATGGACCAGGTAAACACCATCGAATACGAACACCACTGTGTGTACGTGGACGAGGCAGGTATCAAGGATGAACAACTGGTCGTGGATGAAAGCAAACACAAGCAGCTGGATGTTGGACGTAGACAATCATACGATGCTGGACATGGACAAAGTTCCACAAAAGGTGATGCCATCTGATTCACATTTTTCTGAAAGCATGGACCAGGTAAAAATCATTGAATACAAACACCATTGTGAGGGCATGGACGAGGCATTTATCAATGATGAACAACAGGTCGTGGATGAGAGCAAATACAAGCAGCTGGACATGGACGTGGATAATCATATGATGTTGGACATTGACAACATTCCAAAAAAGGTGATGCCATCTGATTCACATTTTTCTGAAAGCATGGACTAGGTAAAAACCATCGAATACGAACACCATTGTGTGGTAACGTGCAAGAGGCATTTATCAATGATGAACAAATGGTTGTGGATGAGAGCAAACACAAGTAGCTAGATGTGGACGTAGACAATCATACGATGCTGAACATGGACAACATTCCACTAAAGGTGATGCCATCTGATTCACATTTGTCTTAATGCTCTCATTCTAGCCATGGATCAGGTTGCAACATCACCATTACTTCTAAATAACTGTAGTTAGCTGAGGCCATAAACAATGAACATATTTTTCATTGATTTTGTCTCCACGTTTATCTATCTTTACATGTCTACTAAAATGTGTTTTCTCTATTCTCATTTTTGTCAATTATTATTTACATTTATAGTCCATGACTATCTCTTTTAGTCCACGTCCTTTACAAATTCACAAACTTGTTTCACGATGCCGCTTACATATTTTCCTGTTTCTTTTCCTCCACGTCCATATTTGCCCATACAATATTGTATCTAAAGAGAAGACTTTCCTCCAAAGATAAATGCCGTGCCCTTTTTATTTTTCCAAATAAGGGTATAACTATCATTCGCTTCCAAATAAGTGGCATTATGTACAAGGTATAGAAAAGTGGGCATTCCAAACAATTTCAAAACTTAATAGGGTATTTGACAAAATTTTCCCATAATACAATATCACCAATTCTATCACCAGAAAAATATCTAAGTTCAAAAAATATATTCTAATTCGCAAGATGTAAAGTGTTATACCATACAAAAGACCAGATTTTTCATCCATGTCTCAGATCATGTAAACCTGGTACATAAATCCAATTGGAAATTGTATGTTAGTTGTATGAATAAAATAGAAATTCGACCTTTTGTATATAAAAATTGTATACACAAATCATGTATTTCAAGGTTTGAATTTTATTTTTAAATGACAATAATGATATGTATTAAATAGTTAAAGTTTTTACTAACCTTGTGTTACTTCCGGATCTTGGAGCATAAATACGTCTGTGAAAGAAATCATATGAAGATATAAAAACTATACAGTCGATTATAGCAGAGTATAAGAAATCCATAAAGGAAAATAAAAAAAAGTTTACCTAGAAACCATGATGGAAGATTATGAGTCATGAAAAACAACAAAAATTATGTTAATCGTGAGTTTATATAAAAGACTCTAAAATGGTGCAAATACTATGATATGGATGCACAATATACTAAATAATCTTAAATGCGCTAAAATGCAGACATATCACAAACCTCCCACAAAAGGAGAATAACCCACAACGATCAAAATAATCCGTTGAGGTGCAAACATTTGTATATGGCTCAAATTATAGCGGAGAACCCAAGAGGTTGAAATAAGGGGAAATACCATGTCAAGATTTAAACTACTCCAAATTGTGAGGAGACACTCCTTGGTCTTGCCATAGAAAATAATGAAGGATAGTTGGGGAAGAATCAGAAGATGTCTTCAACAATCAAGCGAATTCAAATAGGAAATTGAAAACGAAAAAAAAGTAAAGAAAAAAATTCATCGGAAGTAGAGAGAAATGTAGAGAATAGTAGGAATGATTACCTATAAGAAATGGCGAAAGTTAAAATGTGAGAAGATGGTGAATCAGTGGTTGCAGCCAACACAAATATCTAGGAACCACTAACCCACATACTTTATAAGACATGCAAGCCCCGAAAACCATCAATCTGATCACAGATCAAAATCCGGTTGTCAACCATGAAATGGAAAAAGTTCAAGTTTTGATGCAAATAAAACAAAGAAAAGAAAATTGAATAGCTTCATTACTCTCCCTCGTTCGAATAAAAAGGTTGGGAGGCTACTATTAATGGATGGGCCCGAGTTGCCTGGGCTAAATAAAAGAAAATCCAATATAGAAGAAAGAAGACCCACACAATGGCCCGACAACAAGAAATCAGATCAGTATGAGTGCACTCTTTATTAAAGGAAAAGGATACCTTCAGAAAAATAAAAATCAGCTCACTAACGAGTTAAATAAACAAGATCTCGTTAATCCACGAAGATTGATTGACACAATAAAGAAGACAACGACACCTTCTAATTCTGCAATGATAAAGAAATCAAAATTCTACAAAAATACGAAGGAAATCCCTTATAAAAATGAGGATCACCAATGAGAAAAGGAGAAACACTGACAATCACCAAAAAAACAAGTTAGCTCAAGTTCGAAAGGGAGAAAAGCTATTTTGGTTCTTAGCAGATTTTCATATCAATTTCCTTGTGTTTATTTGTTAAATCCAATAAAAAGTTATTCAACTCCCAATTGTTTGTTTACTCATAAATACATACTCTCCCAACTAGAACTAAATTTGCTTGCAAACTCTGCCAAATGTACAAATCATGAGAGGCAAACTCTCCCAAACATAAACAAAATAAAAGGCAAACTCTGCCAAACTAGGACTAAATGTTTAGTAAAGTCTGCCAAGCATACAAAAATTCAGAGGCAAACTCTCCCGGACTAGTACTAAATATGCTTTCAAACTCTACTAAACATACAAAAAATGAGAGGCAAACTCTCATAGACTAGGACTAAATTTTGAGTAAACTCTTTCGAACATACATAAAAACAGTGATAAACTCTCCTAAACTAAGACTAAAATTTTGAGCAAGCTTTGCCAAATGTATACAAAATGAGAAGCAAATTCTGCCAAACTAGAACTAAATTTGAGAGGTAAACTCTATCAAATGTACACAAAATGATAGAGAAATTTATTAAGCTAACCCCAAACTCTACCTAATTTTCCCATATTGGAACTTGTTTTGTGTGACAAAAGTTTGTTGCGCGTAATGCTCTGATGTGACATTTTTTTGTCAACATTAAGATATAACTGGTCAGTCCTACATAATTTAGGTAATATGACTCGATCCCTATATGTGCATGTATGCATACTTTTAGTAAACTTATCATATGCCACTATACTAAAAACCATGTACGATGTGACACTTTTTATTAATGACATTTTTATTATTAATATTTTTACACATCAACAAATGACAAAAATTATATTTTAAAAATTTATAAGAGTATTTGAATAATAACTGAAACATATGAAATATTTGAGAAATTAATACATTAGTATAGAGTTGAGTAAATCACCCAAGAAATAATGTAAATCATTGGTTTTCAGAAAAGATAACAAAGAAGAAATCCAAAGTTGATAAACAAAACAAAAAGGACAAATAGGTTATTTCGCTGGGTCACAAATGCCCCGATATCATAAAATCATGACGACTCACTCACTCACTTAGAACTCAAAAGTGCACAAAATTGATTTATAAATAAATAATTAAATAAGAATATTTACATATTGTTGTCTGCTTGCCACGTAATGACAGCGGAAAAAACCAAAATAGAAATAAAATAAAATAAACAAATATAAGGTTTTGGTAGAAATAAATAATCAACGGCTCATCTCTGAGACCCAATCAGCTTTTGTGTCGGGGCACCTAATCTCAGATAATATTCTTATTGCTCAGGAGATGTTTCATGCGTTACGTACGAATAAATCAGTCCGCAGCAAATTTATGGCTGTCAAGACGGACATGAGTAAGGCTTATGATCGAGTGGAATGGGACTTTATGGAAGCTCTTCTTCTTTGTTTGGGTTTTGATTCACGATGGGTGGCTTGTGTTATGTTCTGTATTCGGTCAGTTCGATACTCAGTTCTTATTAATGGGGTTCCTTTTGGGCGGATTGTTCCTCAGCGAGGTTTGCGTCAAGGTGACCCCCTTTCACCGTTTCTGCTCGTTTTGTGTACAAAGGTTCTTATTTCAAAATTGCAGATTACGGAAGCTCAGAATTGTATTTCTGGTATGGTCATTGCTAGACATAGCCCTTCGGTATCCCATCTTATTTTTGCATATGATAGTCTATTCTTCTGTAAAGCTACTCGTGAGGAGGCTGAGGCTGTCTTAGAGGTGTTTTGGGATTATGAACGTCTATCTGACCAACAAATTAATTTCAATAAATCTTCTATTCAGTTTGGCCATCATGTGGATGTTTTGATGCGGTCTTTAGTTCAGAACACTCTTGGGATTATCGAGATTGGTGGCATGGGTTCTTACTTGGGTGTTCTGGAGGGTTTGGAGGGCTCTAAGACGAAGGTTTTTGGCTTTATTCATGAGAAGATTAAGGATAGGATTCAGTCCGGGTCTTCGAGGTTTCTTTCAAAAGGTGGTAAGGAGGTTCTAATCAAATCAGTTCTTTTGGCTATTCCGGCCTATGTGATGTCTTGTTTTTGGCTCCCTAAAGGCCTTTGTAGGAAAATTACCTCAGCGATCGCTGATTTTTGGTGGCGGAAATCTAGTTCTTCTTCTGGTATCCATTGGGTAAAATGGGAGAAGCTCTATCGGGGGAAAAATGAAGATGGCTTGGGTTTTCGTCAGATCGAAGATTCTAATTCGGCATTGTTAGCAAAGCTGCTTTGGCATCTATTGGTTGCTCCTGATTCCTTGTTTGCTAGAGTTTTTAGGGGTCGTTATTTTTGGAACTCGAGTCCTTTGATTCCTCGTAACGTATCAGCTCTGTCGTATGGGTTGTGGAGTATTATTTTGGCTAGAGCACTGGTATCTTCTGGGTTAATTATCCGTGTTGGTGATGGTCAATCTATCTCCGTCTGGCGTGACCCTTGGATCCCAGATGCTTTTCCTCGTCCGACACTGGGTCCGACATCGGATGTATATCCCGAGCTTTCGGTTGATCAGTTAATCGATCCTGTGCGACGCAAGTGAAGGGTTCCTCTAGCTTGGTAGTTCTTCTCTCCGCCCGATGTATCTCTGGTTCTTGGTTTGCCTCTTTCTCGGTTTAGTCGTCCGGATAAATTGGGTTGACACTTTTCAAAGAGTGGACATTATTCGGTGAAGTCGGGTTATTAGGCGTCTCAGAATGTTAATCGTGTTTCATTTCCTCATTGTCCCACCATTAATTCTTTGCTTTGTCAGGTCTGGAAGATTCCTTGTCCTCCTAAAATTTGGTATTTTATGTGGCAAGCTCTTTCGGGGCATGTCCTGGTGGGTCCTATTTTAGCCCGTCGTGGTATTCCTTGCGAGGCGGCTTGTTTGCGTTGTGGGGATCCTTCGGAATCGATTAATCATGTTCTGTTCTCTTGTCCTCATGCGCTGCAGTCCTGGGCTTTATCATCAATTCCCTTTAGTAGGGGGCGTTTCCCTGGGCCTTCTGTTTTCGCTAACCTTGACTTTCTCTTTTGGCGTCTTCCCCGGGATGTGGATGGTTTTGCTTTTCCTTGGATTCTTTGGTTCATCTGGAAAGCTCGTAATGCCAAGATTTTCTCGAATATCGATTGGGATCCTGGTGAAGTGGTCTGTCATGCTGTCGAGGAGGCTCTATCTTGGAAGAATTCCCTCGTTGTGGCTTCGATGGAGGCTCTTGCTGGTTTTTCTGGGGGGTCCTCTTCTTCGGAGTTGTAGGATATCATTTCTCGGCCTCTGGAGGGTCATCCTGGGTTCACGGGGTTTTGATGTTTTGTAGATGCATCCTGGAAGGATAGCAATTTACATTCAGGCTTAGGATAGTACTGCTTTTCTGATAGCCATGGGCATGCCAATTTTGGTGCTCGAGGTATTTTTCGCAGCCTGTCCCCTCTCCATGCTGAGCTGGAGGCCCTTGTCTAGGCAATGCTTAGTCTCTCCTCCTTTGATTTCTTGGAGGTCGTTTTTGCAGTTGATTGTGATGATATCCTGAAGATGGTTGAAGATCCGGGTGGGTGGCCAGCATTCGCGGAGTTGCTTGAAGAATATTCCCGTCTCTAGTGTCTTTTCCGTGGTTTTGCTATTTCCCTTACCCCTCGTGCGCTTAACCACAAAGCCAATATCCTTGCTCGCCATGTTAGGGGTCTAGCTTGAAATCGGGTCTTTGTGGATCATGTTCCTCAACATTGGAGTTAAGTTGGAAAAAAAATAATAATCAACGGTTGTAATCAGAAAGGGAAAATAAAAAGCAATCCAACGGCTGAAGTATTTTTGCTTGATAAGCAGGGAAAAATATAAAGAATAAAACAAATTAGGGCTTTCTTCTTTCCCTTATGTAGATTCATTTCATTTTCCACACCACATTTGTTTTTTCCAGAATCCATTTCTCTTCTCAGCTCTTTCAGTTTCGGATTCTTCACAAATTTCCCCGAAGCAACCATGGGTAAAGGTCCAGGTCTCTACACCGAAATCGGCAAAAAAGCCAGAGGTACTCAACTGCTTAATCCCTTTTCCTCTCTGTGACGCGAATGTGTGATTATTCGTGAGATTTCGTTATCGGTCGTAGTTGTTTTTCCGATCTAGGTTTCGGTTGAGATTCTCTGAATTTTATAGGTTTTCTCACTCGTGCTCTATATTACTTTCTGTCGTCCGTGCTCTAGGTCGTCGACTAAAAAATGTGGGAATCTTCGTCTTTATGAGCTGATAAAAATTCCTTGTCTCGTTTCCGTCGATTCATGATCCTATCTGTTTCGTTATTCCTATGTATAAAAAGAGTTACTCACTAGATTCGATGTTTTTTTGTCTCTCGTTGTTTAGCTGTATTTGAAAATTCATAATGGATCTGGGAATGTCTATCAGTAAATATGCAGTGCTTGTCTCATGTTTAGCTTATCTTTCTAGTTAAGTCTCTCTATGAGATTTTTGTTGATATGAAGCTAAGAATATGAGGTTTGAAAGTTGCTGCTACCTTCCTTGGATTGTAGATCTTTTGTACAAGGACTACCAAGGAGACCAGAAATTCAGTGTCACTACATATTCTGCAACCGGTGTTGTAAGTTTTCTTATTAATTTTTATTTTTGAGATAGTTCTTCATGTGTCTTACTTTCTGCAACAGCTTTGCAGATTTCTGAATTTAGATGGTGTTTTGGTGATAAAATTTGAGATTTGATTTCTTACTAATTTTTTGTTTATATCTTGAAGTCTTTTAGCACTCTGATTAGAACTCAAGATGTTTCAAAGTTGTTGATATAATTTGTTTTCATGTGATTCAGTGTTCATTCATCTTGAATTTGACTCTTTTATGTTATCATGTTATAATTGTTAGGCAATCACTACAACTGGAACAAACAAAGGAAGCTTGTTTTTGGGTGATGTAGCTACCCAAGTGAAGAACAAGAACTTCACTGCTGACATCAAAGTTGCCACTGATTCTTCTGTAAGGAGCATACTTTCCCAATAACCACTCTTATAGCTTGTGTGTGTATATATATATATATAGAACATCGCTTGCTTCTAGAGTATTCGCTTGACAATTTGTGTATAAATATTTTCAGCTTTTGACCACTTTTACCTTTGAGGAGCCTGCCCCTGGACTGAAGGCAATTATAAGCGCCAAGTTGCCGGATCAGAAATCTGGCAAGGTATAAATAAGTAACTTCATAAGCACTTTTTCTTTCTGTCCAGTGTTTTTAAGAGCCTGATATGTTGGAATATGTATAATAACCCATTATATGTTCTATTGTAAACAGGTTGAGCTGCAGTATGTGCATGACTATGCCGGTATCTGCACCAGCATTGGATTAACAGCTAACCCGATTGTCAATTTCTCCGGTGTGGTTGGAACCAATGTTTTGGCTCTTGGTACTGACGTTTCTTTCAACAGCGAATCTGGAAACTTCAAACATTTCAATGCTGGTTTAAGCTTCACTAAGGACGATTTGATTGCGTCCCTTACTATGTAAGTGCCTCCATCACAATGACTCCACCACAATGACAATTTCATTGACGTAAGCTTTTAATGCTGCATGTTTATTAATCAAGAGTGTGTTTGTTCACAGTAATGACAAAGGTGAGAAATTGAATGCGTCGTACTACCACATTGTGAACCCGTTGACTAATACTGTGGTTGGAGCTGAGGTTAGCCACAACTTCTCAACCAAGGAGAACGCCATCACTGTCGGGACTCAATACGCGCTTGACCCATTCACCACAGTGAAGGCACGAGTGAACAATGCTGGTATAGCCAACGCATTGATCCAACACGAGTGGCGTCCAAAGTCGTTCTTCACCGTTTCTGGAGAGGTTGATTCTAAGGCGATTGAGAAGAGTGCCAAGGTTGGGATTGCTCTTGCTTTCAAGCCTTGAAGAAAATCCAAATGGGCCCTTAAGGGGTAGCATAGTCATTTCACAAATCTCTCTGATTTGCTTAAAAAAACTCTTTCATTTGTTTTCTTTTTACATTTTTTTTTTCTTTTCTTTGGTTTCGGGAGTCGGAGGAACTGAAAAATAAAAGTACTATTGAAACTATCTTTCGTCTGTTGAGAAACGACGAACCAGTGAGATCCTTTTTCTTGTCTCACGTTTTAATTTTCTGGCTGTTAAAAACTCTGTCACATTTGAGTTCTTTACTTGATTTTCCTGATGGATGGTTCTATTTTATTTTGGTCAGATATATGAATCGGCCAAGGAATTTGTCCGTCTCATATGTTCCAGTCCATTACTTTGTCTTCTTATGTACACAATGGGTCCGGTTCAAATTAATTAGATATATTCGCATCTACTGAAAATTATGCTTCATTGTTATTTTCAAGCAAATAACTTTTTGTTTTAACGTGCTTCCATAATTTTATTAGATTTTTCTATTTGTCTTAAAAAGTTTTGTTTTCCTTTTTGTCACATACTTTTAGTAGAAATAATTGGAAAATGGTAGAAACTATGAAAAATACTACTATGGGTCGACGACCATATAATATACCAATTTTAACTATATCCTATTATATAAAATGGTTTTCAAAAGTTAGTAATCAGCACAAAAAAGAATCTAATAAAATATTTGATTTTATCACAAAATATTTATATCTCTATTCACAATTATAACACAAAAATCATATCATTATATAAAGTTGGAGTTTCAAATATCAGTAATCAACACGCATGTTTCACGTCTCAAATCTAACAATCAGAATTTTATCGTAATTAAAATTATAAAATAAATTCTATTATATAAAGTTGGATATTAAAAGTTAGTATTTAACATGATTGTTTTTTGTGTCAAATCTGTTGGAGGTGGATCCGAAATACCACTTCGGCCCACAAAAACAACGGGTCGAATACAAAAGAATAACCCGGTTGCAAGCACTAAGTCTTCAATTTGGGTAATATATTTGACTCGGCAAAATGTCTCGTCTCGGAAGATTCCACGAACCTGAGAGAAGTTGGATGACACATCAGCAAACGATAAATGGAAATTTTCCTCTTCCGAATGGAAAATTTCCACAAATCAAGCACAAATCTTAATAGATTCAGACTTATCAACAGATTTGTAAATCGTTCTTTATTTTCTACACATGTAACCGCCTCTATAAACTATAAACAGAGGCACAATCCTTTGGAAAAATGATCCGCTTTTTGGCATAGAAAAATCTAATAAGAACATCCATTCGGCAATCATCTCTTCTTGTTCTTAGTTAACTATCTCTTGCTCCCAATCCAATCTACAAGTGTCCTTGTCCATTCTCCTCCACTCTTTTAATCAGGAACCTCCGTTTTAGTACTCATTGTGCTAAGACCGGTTCTAACAGTTGGTACCATCTGTTGAGAAGATATCAAAGGACATCTAACCAAAAGCAAGAGAGAACTCTAAGAGAAGTAAGATGGTTGAAGACGAAATCACCATCAGCTCACTGGAAAGGAGGGAATCTCTCCCTCAAGAGCACGTCGATTTTAATGAATGAATCAATCGTGAATTCAACTCGGACTCAAAAAAAGAACGGACAGGAAACTCGGGAGATACTAATCTTCTGCCACCACCACCAGGATCACCGATGCTCGGGACGTTAGTGCAAAACCTGATCGCACAACATGAAGCTTCTGATCAAAGAAACGTTGAAAGATTCGATAGACTCGAATCTTGTTTGAATGAGAGTAGTCTCCCGACAACATAGGTCAATAGGTCGTTCACATAAGCATTGGCTAGTGTTCAAAGAACACTATTTAGAGATTTACCGAGTCTGCAGCCAGTGAACACCTTGGTGCAAGATCATGTCGCCATACCAAGTATGCTTGGACAACATGGTCAAGTGATGTTAGACGCTGCGATAGTACTGAAGATGATGGATGACATGAAGTCAAAATTCCATCAAGCTACCAGGTCGGCACCCAAGATAGGAAGGATCCTAGCTTAGGCACAGAACTCGCCATTCGTACCGCGACTGAGAAGAGTCTTGGTAAACAAAGGATTGCGGCTCCGATGCCCCTCCTATGATGGGAATTCTGACCCAGTAGAATTTATGAGCGCCTTCAACGTCATGATGAATGGGACCAACTACACCATAGACAATGAAGATGCAACTTACTGTCAGCACTTCGCAGAGAATTTGACCGGAGACGCCTTGGTATGGTTCACCAAGCTACCAACCAGGTCAATTGAAAGCTACAACTAACTTGTCGAGTTGTTTATGAAGCAGTACGCCTTATTCGCCAACCAGGACACCTCGACTGCTGAGTTGAGATCCTTAAGGCAAGGCTTTGATGAGTCTTTGAAGTCGTATCTTGGATGCTTCAAAAAGATCCTGACAAAAGCCAAAGTCAGTGATGACATGACTATTGAAGCCCTCTGAACTAGAATGGTGACTGGTAAGGCACTTAAGCAAGACCTTTTTGTTAACAGGCCCAATACGATCTCTGATGCCCTTTGCAGAGCGGTGAAACATGCAGAATAAGTAGAGGAAAAACAAAACCTCTCGCAGAATCAAAAGATACGCAAAAGAACTCGATAAATAAAGAACCAAGAGAAGGGCACTACAAGCTGAGACAACACAATAGAAGGAAAGCAAACTTAGCAACCGCTTTCCGAATTAGGGAAAGTAGCAGCCTCCGCGATAAGTCATTCAATAACACCTATAACCGAAACGAATATTGTGGGTTTCACAAGAAATCAGGTCATTTGATCGCAAAATGCAAACAATTGCAAGAATTTATTGCTGAGAAATTCAGTAAAGGAGAATTGGAGGTTTCAGAAGAGGAAACCCAGAGGTACAAAACACAAAAGCGGAAGAAATCTGAGCTACGAGAAGCTGCTTTTAAATCGGCAAATCTGAAGGATGACACCTTGGAAGCAACTAAGCGGCAAAAGCCAGTAAGAGACAATGATGGATCTGGTTATCTATGAGTTGTTGTCAGTGTAATCATGGGAAGATTGCGGTTATATGACGACACTATTTATTCGATCAAAAAATACGAATGAAAGGTTGTTGCCTCAGTCAACCAGGAACCCGTCAGGGAGTGTATGCACGTAGTGGATTCGTTGATCAATTTTACCACCGAAAATGTCAAAGGAGTCATCTTCCTGCATAATGACCTCATCGTTGTCAAACTCTGAGTTGCCGACTGTGATGTTTCAAGAATTCTCATTGATACTAGGAGTTCAGTGGACCTTATATTCAAAGACACTTTGGATATGATGGCACTACCGTATGTTCAGCTCAAACCCATTGATAGGACCTTGACCACATTTGGTGGAAGTACAATCAACACGATCGAAACGATGAAGCTAGTAGTCTGAGTTGCTGGAATTACGATATGGATCAAACTACTTGTTGTAGATAAGCCACTAATCTACAACATGATCCTAGGAACACCTTGGATACACACGATTCGTTTCCTCAAGATATCATCAATGTGTTAAAATCCCGACAAACAAAGGAGTTTATACACTCAAAGGAGATCAGAAGATGGCTAGACATTGCTTCATCGCTGAATTGAAGTTAAGGAACAAATCGTGCATGATAGCTGCATCAGTTGGAAGCAGAATATTAACTGAACCACCTGCTCCCGAGAAGTTAGATCAATTGACTGTTGAACCCGTCAACATCGATTTGTCTGACCCAATAAAATGTGTAAGCATCAACATCGACTTAAGCAAACGAATCAAGGAGAAGCTGATTCAGCTTCTTGAAGAGAATGTGATGACATTAACATGGGCACCAAGTGACATGCCTGTAATCAACCTGACAATCACGAGTAATAGGCTAAATGTTGACCCGACATATAAGCCGATTAAACAGAATAGAAGAAAGCTTGGTCCATAAAGAACAAAGGCCGTAATTGAAGAGGTCAAAAAGCTGATTGAAATCGGATCTATCACTGAAGTTCAATATCTTGAATGGCTAGCCAATCCGGTAGTCGTTCCGAAGAAGAATGGAAAATGGCGAGTCTGCGTAGACTTTCTTGATCTCAACAAAGTCTGTCTAAAAGACAGCTAACCATTGTCGAGTATCGACCGAACCGTCGAAGCAACAACTGGAAACAAACTTCTTTCATTTATGGGATGCTTTCTCGGGATATAATCAGATTTGGATTCACCCCGACGACATGGAGAAAATTTTGTTCATCATGAAACGAGGCACTTATTGTTACAAAGTAATGCCATTTGGACTGAAGAATGCTGGAGCTACCTACTAGTGTTTTGTGAACAAAGTGTTTGCTGATCAACTCGGGTAAACAATGGAAGTATATATAGACGACATGCTAGTCAAGTCGCTAAAAGCAGAAGATCATGTCGATCATCTAGCTTGTTGCTTCAAGACTATGAATGAATACCAAATGAAACTCAACCCAGCAAAATGTACTTTCAGGGTTACATCGGGAGAATTTCTTGGATACATAGTCACTCAAAGAGGGATCAAAGTTAATTCAAAGCAGGTCACGGTATTCCAATAATTGACTTCTCCAAAGAATAAGCGAGAAGGGCTAACAGGCTGAATAGCCGCCCTGAACCGCTTTACATCGCATTTGACCGATAAGTGCCTTCCATTTTACAACTTGTTGCGTGGAAACAAAGAGTTCAAGTGGGATGAAACCTGCAAAAAGACATTTTCCGAGTTGAAAGAGTACCTTTCAACACCATCGATACTCGCCTAACTAGAAAACAGAAAACCACTGTATTTATACATTGCGGTTTCCACGTTGGCAGTTAGAGGTGTACTAGTTCGAGATGATAGAGGAACTCAGTACCTGATCTTGTGCATCAGTAAGTTATTAAATGGAGTCGAGTCTAGATACCTGACTACAGAGAAGCTTGCACTAGCAGTAGTTACTGTTGGTACCAGGCCCAAAATCCTTAAGAGGACCAATAGTAATGGATTAGAGAAGATGGGCCGAGCAGGAGATTAGGCGAGCT
>OVBA01006599.1:0-16575 GCA_900406435.1 Lepidium aucheri
TAAGATTATGATATAGTTAATTTTTTGTTAAACTAATGTGGATAATTGTATAATACAAAACCAAATATTGAATTCAATTTTTTCTATTTTTTATTGAATTCGATTTATTTTATAAAATATTAATAACAAAATTTTAAGATTAGGATATATTTAATTATTTACTGTTTTTTTAATGTTAGGATTCAGTTCCTTCATATAATAGGATTTCAAATAAGAAACAAATATTTGTGATAAAGATATGTTTATCTTTTTTTAATTGTTTTGAATACATTAGCAAAAAAATTCTGATCGTTGGATTTGACACGTGGAAAAATCCTGTTAGTTACTAACTTTGAGAAACCTTACTTTATATAATAAGATTTTAGATCTAGTTGGAGAATTGGGCCAAGTCTAATTAATTTATTGAAAAATAATACTGGTGATTAGTTTGGTTCAAGGTTTAGAAAACTAGTACTGATGAATATTTTATATTCGTTGGATCAATATCTCAGTAACTTAGTTTCTCATGAGAATCAAAACTCAAAATCAACTGAAAATTGCTTTCATTTTTTTGAAAAATAAAAATCTTTGTTAAAAATTTAAATTAAATCAATTATATTTCAGAGTCAAAAACAATTAATTCGTATAATTGATTTAAATTGTTTCATCTCAAACCATTTTTACGATCAGGATACCACTAGACCATGCATGTATGGATAATCATTAAATTTATGCTGGGTTGTTTATAAAAACATATAACATATTTTTATTTTTTTTGCTAGTCAAATATGTAATTTTTTCTAATAATTTTTATTTTTACAAAAGTTCTAGTTATTTGATTTTAAAATACTTTCCAATAAAAATTTTGCGTTGAGATTGAGTATTTTAACGAATGTAGTATATCTTTGCAACCATGTGATGGTACATTGCAGAAAAATCGAGAGAAGAAATTCAAGTATTGCTTCATCATGAAGAATTCACTCATAGAAAAAAGGGAAGAGAGGCTGAAATTGAGGGAACAGAAAACAATTCAAATTCATAATAAAATTACTTAAAATAACACGTGACACATGTAATTACTTATTCTATGTTATAATTTGCTGTTTTTTATTTATTAAAGTTAAGCCACAACAGACTGACTCATTAGCCAAATTACCACATAATATAAATAATAAAATTCGATTTCTCGATATGCAAGTGTATATGCCTTTATTAGATTTACTACCAGTAGACTAAAAAAATTCTTATTTGTGACAAAAAAAGTTCTCATTAGTGCCAAAATTATCTTTATATGTTTATTTTTTTTTTCTAACACATTTTTAACTATCTATGTACATTTAAATGTGATGCTAACCGAAGTTTTTTCTCACTTTTTCTCCAGCTCGTAAATTAAAAATCAACAAAAACCATTGAGGATATAAGGAAATGCGAATATTGTGGAATCACAATCTCTAATATTAGGAGAGCTCTGGCTCCTCTACTCGAGTTTATAGATGATAAAATGTGTTGATCTTAGAGAATACTAACTTTATGTTCAACATATTAGCGTAGTATTAGGCACTAAAATATACAGAATCCTAATCACATTTAGGCTAGTCTAATGTTTACTTAACCTATTTAGTTAATAGTGTTCTCTCTAGTCTTTTGATCCATTTTCTTTGGTTTTAATCTCTCTATCTTCATGACAAAATTTTTTTTTTATCTCTCTCATTGGATCATCTCATACTCATTAAGGTTCATTGGGCCAGACCTTTTAAGAGGCCCCATCTCTCTTCATCTTTTAGAGTTTTGCAGAATCAACTCTTCTGTCTCTCCATTAACTTGGAGTTGGCTTACAATAAATAGAAATTACTAAAAATGTCCCTTTTAAATACTTTTTTTAAAATATATTCTCTCATGATTATTTCCCTCTCCCAATTTTCAAAAAAAAAGTAGGTTTGAAAAGAGTACATATTAATAGGGGTATTTTTGAAAATTCCCTACAATAAATTGCTTCTGCTTCAATCAATTTATAATTGAAACTTAATTATCAATGAATTTTCCAGAATTTTTTTTTTCAACTAGTAACCGTTAGATTAATAACAAACCGATCCATATATCCAACTACAATTGGGTGGGATTCGAACTCAATACCTAGTGCCTAACTAAATCGACAAATCAATGAGCCTCTGTTTCTTAGCGTCAAAAAATGTTCAAAATGTGTTGCTTGGTTTTCAAAATTTAATGTGTTTAAGAAATATATTTCTCTCCCCAATATGATTGACCCAAACCTACCCCTAAAACTATTGTAGAATATTTAAAATGCTTCTCTCTTCTTGAGAGAGAGAGAGTTTCTCTCTACTTTTCCGGTGCTTGTATCTCCAGTTTCTCTCTTGTCTCCTTCAAATTTTTCAGAGAGATTTGAGAGATCTATTCCGGATTATGCACTTATGGTTCTGGTGTATGCCGGTATTAATCTCTGGGTTTATCGCTAGTGTTTCTTCCGATTTTGTGTCGGTTCCTTGTCAAATTATGTTTTCATATTTTTGCTATCTTTATTTTCTCTGTTGCAGTCGTGTTTCTTTGTTATTCACTATGTATTTCTATCGGCTATAAGTCCGGTTATGTTCTAATCTTAGCATGGGATTTGGCGATGTCTCTTCTTTCTTTCCATCGGCTATAAGTCCGGTCATGTTCCAATCTTAGCATGGGATTTGGCGATGTCTCTTCTTTCTTTCCATCGGAGGTTGTGATTACTTTTATTCTTGTGAACTTCTTAAAGCCTGAAGGAGTAAATCTTTGAATTTGGTCGGAGTTTTCTTAGATTGGTGTTTGCAGATGGACTACAATTCTGGTTTGCTTCAAAATTTAGTTATCAGATGGACTACGTGAAAGAAATAATATGAAACGACAACAAGGAACAATGCTGAATACTTGGAAAACAATTTCCAGTATGCATGGCGGAGAGAATTTTAAATCGACACGTGGCTTCACTGAACAAAACGTGGCTGACATGCCATTTTTCACTTGTTTTCACTTGGACATGTGTTCATTTCAGCAAATATTAATCCTTGTAATACCATGTAAGGATTTAAGGCTTTTAGGTCATGTAATGATTTTTGTTGATATATAATATTATTCAGTTTCTGGAAAAGAAAAAAACTATTGTAGAAAAACAAAACAATTAAAAAATAAATACATATTCTTCAAATTATCTTATAAATTTTTTCCTGATTTCCTAGTTTCCTCAACATAATTTCCACATTTACCAATGAAAAGAAAGTTTCACCCTTATAATGAAACCTTTGTGGCTTTGTATATATCAGAAAACCTTATTTTTACCTTTTTTTTTCTTCTAAATTATTTTAGAGGCGGGACTTCTCTGCCGTCGTTACAAAAACTCTCCGCAGTTCCGTCTACAGTCTACTCTGCCGCCATCGCCGCCGCGACCTGATTCCGATTTTTGCTTTCTGTATCATTTCGGTACTTCTGTAAGTAAAATCTCAGCACTTCTTGTCACACTTGCTCAGTTTGTAACGGACTTCACCACCGTCGTTGTAATTTTCGTGTGTTTTTATATTTCCTAAGTCCAAGTCCAAGTCCGCGTGCGAAGATGGTAGAACCGAGTCAGCTCATTCAGCATCTCGAAACTTTTGTTGACATTACTCGTTCTTCTACCCAGCAGGTACTATTGATCTCCTCCTATGGATTCGACTTTAACTCAATTTTGATCAATTTCATCAGGTTTAGGTTTGTTTTTACAGGCTGATAGTTTGAAAGCTATTGCTTCTTCCTTGGAGAATGATTCTTTATCTATTGACCAATTGGTAACAATTTCTTACTCACTTTTCATCTTCCATAGACTTCCTTGTGTAGCTAATTTGATTAATGTGTAGGTTAGAGAAATGGAGATGTATCTAACGACTACAGATGATGTTGTTCGAGCACGAGGTCTCTCTTTCATTCTCTGGCTTAATTTTTAATGAATAGTAAGTTTCTCTGTCTCTGAACGGATTTCAACATTGGCATTGGCATAGGTATCCTCCTGCTTGCAGAGATCCTCAATTGTTTAAAAGCAAAGCCATTAAACAGTAAAGTTGTCCACACTCTTACTGAGTTTTTTACGGAAAAGCTGGTAATTTGATACTCTAGTTTACATATGAATTGTAATCCATTCCAATTTGTCTATTCAGTTTCTTGAAAATAGGAAAAAAAAATGATTGTTATACTTGTATCAGGCGGATTGGAGAGTGGTGCGTGGAGCACTTGTTGGTTGCTTGGCCTTGATTAAGAGAAAAGACGTAGTTGGTGTGGTCAATGCTATTGATGCACAAGCTATGGCAAAGTCGATGATACAGAATGTGCAAGTGCAGTCTTTAGCACTGCATGATCGGAAGGTAGTATATTCTGTTATCTGGATAGTCGTGTTCAACATTGAATGATTATTTTCCTGATTTACTGTATTGCAATATCTTTTTATAAATGCCTGCAGCTAGCTTTTGAACTTCTGGAGTGCCTTCTACAGCAACACTCTGAAGCTATTGTGACTTTGGTATGTTAATGCTTTCAACTACCGATACGTAGTTCAGAATTAAAAATTCAATCTATATTGTATGAGAAATGGGTTTTTTCAAATCTATTTACCTCAGCTAGGTGGAAAAACAAATAATTATCTAAATATGCAAAAATGTAATTTATGGTCTCAGCTTGTCAAAAGCTTCGTGTTCAGGTTATTCTAGCTCTCTTATTTTGATTCGAAACATATAAACAAAATGTACACAATGCCATCTTTGTTTATTGTTTTTGTTTCTTCATTGTTTAGATCTACGCTGGAACTTCCCTCATTTTCTTGTAATCCTATTGACTTAAACAACCATTTCCTAGGGTAATCTACTAGCTTATGCTACATGTGAAGCTCTTGATGGAGAAAAAGACCCTCAATGCTTAATGGTAGCTTTTCATCTAGTGGAGCTTTTGGCTCAATTGTTCCCTAGTCCATCCGGTCCAGTTGCTACTAATGCATCTGATCTTTTTGATGTTATTGGTTGCTACTTCCCACTTCATTTTACGCATGTGAGTTTAAATCCCATCCTTTTTATGATGTGATCAATAGATGGTTTTCCCTTTGTTACATTAAACTGTTTAGCGTGCTTTTTATTGGCTTTTTAGACAAAAGGTGACGAAACAAATATTGCAAGGGAGGACCTCTCAAGGGGACTATTGGTGAGTATTTTGTCAATATGCGTGATTTGTATAAAATTCTTGCCATCTTACTGTGGCATAATATTTTACAATGTCAAGGTAAAATATCATGTTGATCATTCTGGCTAAGAGTGCTTTATGATTAAAATAATTTATACCATTAGAAAAGGGTTTGAAGATTTAACAGAGAAGTACTTTGCATTTTATGTCCATTCTCTGAAAACCGTAAGGCAAAGTAAGTTGACTGTCTTCATTATTTTTTCTTCTTTGACAAGCTTGTCCTACCGATCTGATTTTTGTATGCCTCTTTTCTTTGAGATTACAGATGCCTCGATATTCAGTTAATCGTAATCTTAAAAATATAATTCCTTTACTAAACTATGCTGCTTTGAAGATGGAGATATATATTTTAATTCTCTGCATCTGCTCTCTATGCAAACCTTGCAGTTTCAACTATTAAGCATATATGAAACTTTATTAGGTTACAAGTGGAGAAATTATGTAGAATTATATTTATATATAAATGTCTAAACGTTAGGTTGAATTCTCTGATGTACTTCATTTGATCTTTCAGCTGGCATTCTCTGCGACACCTTTTTTTGAACCATATGCTATGCCATTGCTTCTTGAAAAGCTTTCTTCATCTCTACCAGTTGCAAAGGTTTGCCTAAGATGAAGTTCTCTGATCTAATACATCTAGCTTATGTGCTACTTCGGATGGTGGACAAGTATAGTTATTTTTGTTCCATTCAAATCTGTCTAGGTCGATTCTTTGAAATTTCTGAAAGATTGCGCTATGAAATATGGAGTAGCCAGAATGACGAAGCACTATGGAGGTCTGTGGTCTGCTTTAAAAGATGTATTTTATTCTTCCACTGGGCCACATTTATCCTTTGCTCTAGAATCCCTCACTAGTCCAGGGTATGAAATGAGTGAGGTCAACAAGGAAGCTGTTAATCTTCTTCAGAGGCTTATTAAGCAAGATATCTCGGTTTTAGGTTTTGTTGTCGATGATATACGTATAAATGCAGTCTTTGATACCATCTCTAGATACACTCAGTACGAAGACATGCCTGACACAAGCAAAATGGAGGTTATTCTTATTAGTCAGATACTGTCTGCATCTGCCAAAGCTTCGGTTCAGTCATGCAATGCAATTTTTCAAACCTTCTTTTTCCGCCTTATGAATACTCTAGGGATTGTAAAGAAAACATCAACTGGCGATGGTGTTCATAACGAAAATTCTACAGTCTCTGCCAGAATCTACCATGGAGGTCTTCATCTTTGCATTGAACTTCTTATAGCATCAAAAGATCTTATCATGGGTTTCGAGAAATGTTCTCCAATACCTGATTGTGCACAGGAATCATGGTGCTCTATGGTGAAAAACTTCTCCGTTCCATTGATCCAGGTGTTCACGTCTGCAGTACGAAGCTCTAATGATAAATGTGTTGCGGATGTATATCTTGGAGGTGAATGCCTGTACTTACTTAACTGATATGTTCCGTTGTAATGTTCTTGCCTTGACTTAATTTTAATAGTTGACTTGTGCTACGAATTTTGCTTTCCTTTTTCATGTAGCTGTTATAACAGCTTTCTCTTTTCATTTGTGAAACATCACAGTTAAGGGCTTGCTGACTATGGCTACATTCTGGGGCGGTTCATCTCCTGTGTCGAGTTCCGAATTCGAGAATATTCTGATGACCTTCACATCTGTCATCACAGCCAAGAGTGCCAAAACGATGGCGTGGGAACTGTCACTGAGAGCACTGGTCTGCATCGGCTCATTTATTGATCAGTATCATGAAAGTGACAAGGCTATGAGCTACATGGGTATAGTTGTTGATAATTTGGTCTCACTGGCCGGCTCTAGAAATTGTGGTCTTCCATACCCAATTATATTAGAAGCAACTTCAGAAGTTTGCTCCACTGGGACAAAGTATGTGGAGAAATTGATCCAAGGATTTGAAGAAGCCTTGTGTTCCAGTTTGTCTGATTTCTGTGTAAGTTCCACTATGACTCTAGATCGTAAAGTTTTTAATGATGTCTGAGCTAACAGTTTTTATCACCAGCTCGTTGTTACGAGCTTGTTATCTTAGCCAACTGGTTTCTTTATTCAACAAGCAAGGGACCAAGAGACGAGAGATTCATTGTATCTAACTATTATTTGGAAAACACTTGTCAGGTCAATGGAAACTTCAAGTCAATTGACGATTGTTCTCAGCTCTTGGAGTGTTTGACCAATAAACTACTTCCACGGTACTCAAAATTTTCTTAAATTTCCTATATTTTGTAGATAAATTTGCTTTTCCAGCGTGCGTATTTGGACTCTTAGTCGTTTGTAAATAACCAACTATCCTGGATGATACAACTTGTCAATAGTCTTACTTGTTTTGTTTCCATTTGAATCACTACTGTACTCCTGTAGAGTATGTAGGTTTTCAATATGTAGTTTTCTCATTCGTTAACATCTTCTAAGCCTGTAGAATCTGTCAAGATTTTATAATAGACATATAAACAACTATAGATGCCACAGTAACTTATTAGAGAGTGTATATAATATATATATATAAAAGAGAGAAACCAACAAGTATGACAATAGGGTGAGTATTTTCTTTGTTATTTTACAAAGTAGATATTATAACTAATGGTTTACAAAGATGTGACCTCTTCATGTCTCTTCTATTCATTTTCGAATGTTATCGTTTAGAAAATGAAAACATGAAAACATTTGTCGTGCATCCATGTGTATGGCCTTCACTATTATTCATCTCATTAAAGAATCTTTTTATCTATACCTTATTTTTGCCACAACCAATTTTCTTTGTTCCTCCTTTGCATGACAATTATTATCAATTCTTTTGACTTGTGGATCTCAAATAGTGTTGCCGAGATAAATGGTCTCGAGAAACTCTTGGTGCATGTTGCTATCAGTATATGGAATCAAATTGAGTCCTGCGGAGTTTTCAGTTGTGATTTTAATGGTAGGGTAAGTGCTCAAATAAACTTTAAACTCTGTTTCTCTTGAAAGTAGATTTCATTTATCTATTGTTGATGGAAATATGATTTTACGGTATGAATTTATTTGCTCTTCTACTACAGGAGTTTATGGAGTTAGCAATGATAACAATGGGGCAAATTGTAGGACTTTCTTCCATAGATTCACAGATCAGTATAATCCAAAGAGCTTGGAGTGTAGTCTCGTCAAGCACGCTTCCAGCTATGGAGTCTATTCCGTTGACCTTTGCTGCATTAGATGGCCTACAATGTGACCTGTCCACTCGGGATGAATTGATACTTTCACTATATGCATCAGTTATCATAGCTGCATATCCCATAGTATCTATTCCAGACACGAAGTCACTTATACATCTGTTTTTGGTATCACTTCTTAAGGGTTATGTCCCAGCGGCTCAAGCTTTGGGTTCAATGGTTAACAAATTGGGCTCTGGTTCTGGTGAAAGAAATATCTCAAGCGACTGTTCCTTGGAAGAAGCATGTGGTATAATATTTCAAACAGATTATACATCTGAGAAAAATATCTCTTCTAATGGATCTGGTAAAAGTGTATGCGGAAGTGAAACAACCTTGACAAAGATATGTTTGGGTTTCTGTGGCTCCCTGGACCTTCAAATCCGTGCTATCACAGGACTAGCATGGATTGGGAAAGGTTTACTCATGCGGGGTGATAAAAGAGTTAATGAAATAGCTCTGGTACTAATAGAGTGCTTAAAATCTACAAACTGTTCTGGGAATGCTCAGCATCCTTCTGCTATGAAACATGCAGCCGATGCATTCTTCATACTAATGTCTGATTCAGGAGTGTGCCTCAACAGAAAATTTCATGCAGTTATACGACCACTCTATAAGCAGCGATTTTTCTCCATAACAGTACCCATTTTAGAGGCCTTAATCATAAATTCCGGAACTCCACAATCAAGGTATGCAGACTTATAGCCATCTCTGTTGTTACTTCTTTATATGTTGTAGATTAAATTACCGTGTAGTCAACTTGCTTTTGCTTCATAGTAAAAAGTTTGGTCATTAGCAATTACGATGCTCTTCTGTTGTACTCTTGCCCTCATGCAGTCCTTCCAATGTCATTTGCCTAGAAGGAATGCAAGTTCACCCAGAAAAACCTTTTCAGTGTCTTTTTTGGAACTATAAGAGGATACCTTAAAGATTGTTAGTTTAATGTCTGTTTGGTGTAGCTAGCACATAAAATGATACAGTTTTGGGCTTCTTTATTGTTATACCAAATACGAATGTTACAATTTATTGTAACAACCAATTCTAGATTCTCAACTGACTGGTTTCGCCATGATTACAGAACAATGTTGCATATAGCCCTTGCGCATGTTATATCCAATGTTCCAGTAACGGTCATATTGGACAATACTAAAAAGGTGAGCCTCAAATATAGATTTTGTATTTTGTACGGTTATAAACAGTTGTTTGATGGTCCTTGATCTTTTGCAGCTTCACCCAATGATACTGGAAGGCTTGTCTGTGTTAAGTACAGACTCTGCGGAAAAAGAAACTCTTTTCAGTTTGCTACTGGTTTTATCTGGAACCCTTACAGATACCAAAGGTAAGGAAAAGTTAGACGCTGGAATGTGTAAAAGCTAATTGCGTTATGAAAAATCCTGCTTCATATTCTTAAAGATCAAACATTGCTTGTAGGATTTTAATTCATTTGACATTTAAGAACTGATCATATGGTAATGATTTGGTTATGTTCAGATGGTTGAATCAATTCATTGGTTGTGAAACATGTTTTTTTGTTGTCTACTAACTTTTCACTCTGTCTGCAGGACAACAATCTGCGAGTGATAATGCACATATAATCATCGAATGTTTGGTCAAGCTAACATCATATCCACATCTAATGGTGAGAAATGCATTTACTCTGCGGTAACATCTTATGTTTCCAATGGAATTGATTCGGATCATTAAATGATATATTTATCCAATGTTAAATGGTATGTAGGTTGTTAGGGAGACAGCGATTCAGTGTCTTGTTGCAATGTTGGAATTGCCACATAGAAGGATTTATCCTTTCAGAAGACAGGTTAGTTAAAATATCTAAATCCACAAAGTTTTGATCCTGTTAAGAGTAAGAAATGCAGTCACATTACTTATGAAATTTCACACTAAAGGTTTTACAAGCAATAACTAAGACACTCGATGATCCAAAACGGAGAGTTCGAGAAGAAGCTATTCGATGCAGACAAGCTTGGTTAGTGACATGAAATTTTGATCAGTACTCTTTTTATGACTCATAAACCTGGTTTTTAGTCAAATGATTCTGATCATTTTCCAAAATCAGGGCGTCAATTACATCCAAAAGTAATTGATTCTGGAGTTGAATTCAGAGATTAATGAAGCCAATGTTGAGTCTTCCAAGCTTTGCAGTTTTTTTTAACTATGTTCTTTTAGAGTTAGTTTCCTTATTGAGAGACATATATGTGTCATCATTTGTGATACTAATTCACTAGAAGAGTTGAGTCTTAAAGGCTCTAACGAGAGTTTATTGGTTAGTGGGTTCTTATTTATGTAGAACATTGATTTTAAAATTCTTTTCTCAATATCAAATTTTGCATTATTGGTCTTATCACTACTCATAATAATATACCAACTAAGATGCTGGACGCGCGAGATTACATGATTTTCGAGAATTTAAGTTAGTTGTATAATTTTATAAATATAAAACATATATTGGGAATATATTTATGTAGTATGTCAAATATTTGGTATGTTTTGAAATATAACAACCAATATGGTTAGGCGTATAATTATTTAGAGTTCGAGATATTAAGTAATTTGTAAAGTGCTGTAAGGTAAAAACTTATGTTATATATATATATATATATATTTGTCGAACATTCAATATTTCTTGAAATATAACAATCAATATGGTTAAGCGCGGGATTATTATATGTTCGAGATGATAAATAATTTGTATAATTTTGTATGTAAATAATTTATGTTGGGGATGTATATTTATATATTTCGTTGAAAATTCGGTATTCTTTCGATTATAGCATTCAATATAATTAATGTTATACACCTATTACAGATAGGTATAGTATTAGTAAGTTTTTTTTTTCAAATTTGAAGTATGATAAATAAAGTAGATAGGAATTTTGTTTAATAGAAAAATTCAATTAATAAAACTTAGACAAAAACTATGTAGGTAGTAATTATTTAAAATTATTTTCAAGAAAAACTATATATAGAACACAACACGTAATGTTACAACAAAACAAACATGAAACATATGTATAATTGGATAAAACCTGCAGACACTTCTACTTTTTTTCTCTGTAAATTAAAGGAGATGGCAGTATAACAATTGTTGGGCCTGAATAACATAAAATTGGGCTTTGGCACTACAACTAAATATAAAACATATAGTTTTGTCAAACATAGCCCAAAACGGGAAATTAAATCTTGTTAAGTTGAGCTGAATCACAACTGAGCTGAAGGTGATTACGAAGCTTTACCTTTATTTCTCAAATCCCTAAATTTATAGATCTAATCGAGAGGTCAAAGTGTGAACTGAAAACAAGCTATGAAGCAGCATGTAGATACAGATAATTGTAAACTCTATCGAAGTTGAAGATTAACTTGTAATCCATTTAGAGTTTCAAATTACGGAGTATTTTTTCTAAGAAATTAGTGTTCAAATAGCATAAACTATAAATTCTCCTAATCTGGTTTATTAGATCCTTGGTGCTATGATCTTGATGGCTCATATATTGAAGTGAATCTGTTATATGTTTGACATAATGTAACAGACAATATAGTGTTTGTCATTTCTGCAAATTCTATCGAAGTTGAAGCTTTACAGGTTCATCAATATACTGTAGTACTTGTAATCCGTGTATTGTATCCAAGTTTGGTGATTCTTTTGGACTTGAATTAGTATCTTGGTATTAATCCGAAGTCACTAAAAACTGTGTTCTTCTGATTTTTCAGATCCTTGGAGGTATGATGTTGAGGTGAAAGACATCAATGGTTGTCATACGTCAATTTAGCAAAGTCTTGGAAGTTGAAAGTTTAAGAGGTAATTTAAATGAGATAATGTTGTTATAGTAGTATATATATATATGTAGTTAATATATTGTATTGAATCTATTATTTGTTTGTCATAATGTAACAAAATATATAGTGTTTGTCATGTCTGCAAACTCTCACGAATTAGAAGCTTTACTGATTCAAAAATTTTACTTTCTAACTTACAATTCGTGTAGAGTGTCCAATAATGTATTAACAGTAGTGTCTAATGTTTATACACTTGTGAACTTGTTTCTAATTTGTGTCATATATTTCCGGTTCCATAGTATTCAATGATAGGCCTATAACTATCCAAAGCGTGTAAGCTTGGAAGCATAGAAAGGTATGTTCACTTATGAATTGATTTTAACATTCAAGTGATAGACAAATAATTATACTTTGGTATATACTTAGGTATAGACAATACAAGTTTAGGCAAAAAAAGGCAACCATGATTAAGAGTCAGTCCTTGACTTTTGTTGATTGTGATTGCAAATGAAACCGCTATAGAGAACTGGCTCCTCCTCATCTTGAATTGGATTTTCAAATTAGATGGTGATATCAACATCCGTGCAATATACACTTTATCACCAATCTTCGTACCAGTTAGAAATTTTGTTTCAAGCACATGGTCTATCATTTGTGTGATCTGTAACCTAGTGCTATTGCATAAACTCGCAGCTGAGTCAATATTTCTAAGCAGCATAACTAGACAGCCAATCTTTAGGCGTAGACAATGATTTGGTAAACCCGAAGATTTGACATTGTTTAGAAAATCGGGTGTATAAACAAGATTTCCCATAGATTTATGATCCGTAGGGTCTATGCTATCCGAACTCAAGTATATTCTTTCCTCACCTGAATAAGATTAGAAATCAGTTATAAATACATACTTATTAGTTGAATCTAACTTAACATTTACTAAAACCAGATAGTCATATTGTATCAAAACTAACCTTGGAGTCTTTCTAATAAAATATTGTTGATTGTGTTGACATCATCATTCTTAGGACACAAAATAGCCCTTTACATTATTTAGACAGCAACAATCTTCATTAACATATCATAAATCACTTACAAATTGTTTTTCAATTCAAAATCAATCTTAGGAGTCAGTTTCCCACATACGTCTATAAGTTCCAACTCATAAATCCTGTAAAGCAACCCAACAACATATGCATATACACACTTTGTTGATACTTTCTGTATCCACTGATATACAGAACTATACAGTAAACAAAAACAAAGAATTACTTACGCAGTAACACTTCTGTTGTAGTTGAATGATCAAGAATGTAATCAAAAGTTGAGAGTCGAATAAACGAATCATCTGTAACATGATCGCAGTCAATAACAGTTGTCATGTAATGGAAACAGATCTTGTACTCATTTGAAGACGGCTTGCTCTGAGAGTAAGCTTTCGCCACATTAAATTGTTTGATAATTTTCCACTTGCCAACTCATTATATTAGCGAAATTTTTTATATAGTCCTTACACACAACAACACCAATTGTATCTCCCTACATAGACAAATTAATCAATTTTATTTTGTTGTTGAATCTCGCGAAAGATAAAATTACTTTCATTGTGGGACAAAGTAAAGAATATGAACTTACATATTCATCACCAAGGATCAACTCAAGAGATTCCCCTGTTTTTGGAGAGAATGCTCGCCATGAATTCAGAATCTTTGCTCTGATAACCCACTCAGACCGATAAGGTTTCAGATTAGAGAACAAAGTAAATTGAGAAGGTAGTGACAGAGGCAATGACTTGTTAGATTCCAATTGCTTCAGTTTCTTGTTCGCCATTTTATGAGAGCATGGTGGAAATCTGAAATCTCGTTTACAGAAATATGATTCGACATAATCAGTTACTGAGAGAGTTGATCGTGTCTATGATGGTAAAGTGAGCAAGGTAAGCGTAGTTGAGAACGTGTTTTTTTTTTGTTTTTTTTACCTAAATAAATAGAATGTGAGTAGGTTTTGTTTTATTTTTTGACCAATAATTTATAGAACTTAGAAGGACTTCCCTGTAATTTTTGAACGGAGTTTTTTTTAATTTTTACAAACTAAGGTTCAAAATAAAAAGGACCTCCATTTATTAAATTTAGATTGAAACCCAATGTTATCTATTAATAAATTTTGGTTGGATTGTCGTAATGAATTTTTGTTTGTAAGATGTATGTTAACTTTAGAGATTCACATTAACAAGAGAACCAAAAGAGAAAATTTAAATTAATTTGACAGGATTAAAATCTTGTAGACAAAAACGAATTCATAAGAGAATTTGTATTGTAAGGTTTTCACAAGAGTTTCTCATCCAAAAAAATATATATTAAAAATATTTTTTAAATATGAAATTTTCTCAAAATTCTTGAAACTTTCACCCAAAGTTTCTCATTTGAGAAACTCTCTTACTTTTATTTAGAAACTCGCTTAATAAAAAAAGATTATTTAATATTTTATTATTATATTTTGTTGAGAGACTCTTGTAAGAACCCATTGATGCAGATGCTCTGAAATCCTTGTAGAACAACCCCAAGTGGGGACAGTGAAACACATGATACACTTTCATTGGATATATACGAATATGATTGTGCATATCTTATGTTATCGTCGGATGTTGTAATTCTGTAAAGAAAAAAAGAAAAAAGATTGTATAAGAAAGAAATCATTATTTAACTCTTAGTTGCTTTAATTTAATTTTGAATTGCTAATTATTATTACATGTAATCACACAAACAAAAACATAAAAAAAGAAAAAAAGAATATCAAACAAAGATGGTGAGACATGGTTTTAAATTTTATTAAACAAACTTATTGCAATGTAGAATTTGAATAGATTTTGAGTTTTCTTTGATGGAAGAGAAATAAGGTGATGTAAAGTGTTAAGTAACAAAAAAGTAGGTTGTTATATACATATCAAGCTCATGACTAATATTGTGGTATTAGATTTCTTCCAAAATATCAATAACCTTGTGACATCTTCATCAAAGAGTTGGACGAGTTTGATATTTATGGTGCTTGTGTGAATTTAATGATTTTAAAAATAGATCTCGAGAATTTTACTGCAAAGATTAGTTGAAGAAGTTGTTCCAAAATATGTTGTTGAGTTGATATCAAACTTTATTTCTATGTTGAAAATATCAATAATATTGTGATATTAGATATGTGCATATTGAAGAACATATATGCATATATCTACATTATTATTTGGAAAGCATTTTTGATAAATAAATATCAAAATTGGTTATATTTCCAGCTAAGATATATATGTTTGATAATTTCATGGTATTTGTACTGATAATAGGAATGTTAATCGTTTAGTTGAAACTAACAATATAAACATACTGCATAGTCTTTTATAATTTTTCCCAAGTAGATGGGGTTTGCTCCAAATTTCATTAGTATGACTCCAGGTAGTTGTTATGGATTGGGAAAACATGAACAAACGGATTTAGGGCAGTTGACCTTAAGAGCGAGGAACAAATGAGGGAGATCATGATGAGGCTGACAAGACGTTTAAACAGCATTTGTATTTTATATTTTTACAAACAATATTGATTCACACGGATGTGTCACTCCTTTGAACCACTTAGTTAAAAACTTTCAGTTAACTAAGAAATGAGAGCTACCATCTTCATCTAAAAAACAAAAAACAAATGTGAGTTGCAACTATTAGATTCATGCATGCTTTGGAATTCTTTGGGCGGCAATACTAATTTGTTCGTTAGTAACACTTTCAAATAAGATCTGAAGGCAAAAAGAAAAATATACATAGATTGGTACATGTTGTGCACATAGACTTTACAAATGAATTATTGACTATTATATTTTCAACTAAAATTTTCTGGTAAATAACTTTTGACCAAATTTGTTAGTCAATATTATTTTGTGGTCAAAAAAATTTGATTAACTTTTGATCAATGTAAACTTGAAGACCAATATAACACCCCGGTTTCAGGAAATATGATATTTGGTGGTGCATGCGGAAAGGTTTAAAAGAATTGATTTGGCCACCTATGTCACCAAAGTGTAGTTATCTTTTTGGTCAATTGTCTAGAGAGAACTCCAGAGTTAAGCGTGCTTGAGCTGGAGTAGTCAAAGGATGGGTGACCTTCCGGGAAGTGATTTTCGGAATCGTGTGAGTGAGGACAAAACACGAGAAAAGATTATGTGGTGATTTATAGGGTCGGTAAACAAGTCTTTAAACCCTCCCAGACGTAGCGTACCGATTTGTCGACCGGTAAGGTGGGCCCATGGGCCCAGAGAGGACATGGGACCCATTAAGGTGACGGCCGAGGCGTTACAAGTGGTATCAGAGCCAAACCCAGACGTGTGTGGAGACACAAG
>OVBA01006600.1:0-16573 GCA_900406435.1 Lepidium aucheri
TATGCTTTTAAGTTAATGAATTAAGTTTGATCTTCATCTTTACTTTCTGCAGTTTCATTTTAAGTTCTTTATGTTTATGCAATCTAGATCGACCCTACTCCTCCGCACTCAACCCATGAGGCGCGAGTAGATCCGTGTGGATCTCGAAGATAGGGCGATCGGAGGTGAATCTGTTGCTTCCCTCGCCGTTCTAGCCATGATCTGAACTCCAATCTATTCTCACATGGCTAAGCTTAATGCTGATCTGTCCCTGATCAAGAGAGATCTGATTTGGACCGTGACCTAAGGCTAGCGCCGATGGAATCGGAGACCAAGTGCCATGTGAGTGATGGCTTGATCCGTCGAAGAGAGATCTAGCATGTGGGTCGGCTGTTAGACGAGTTGGGCTTAGCTTAATGCTTCTGGTTTGGCTTGATCGCGGCTAGCGCCGTAATGGACCAACCGATCCGGTTAGGGGTATTCGCCGTGAGAACGGGTCGATCTAGCCTTGTCCCGGTCTAAGGATCGCTCAAATGAGTTTGGCGAGTTTATCGCCGATCAACCTCCATATCCTTTAGATTTATGCCTTTAATCTTATTCTATCGTATTGCCATTTTTATGCTCCGTTTTTAGGTCATTTCTCTGTTTTGATCATTTGAATTCTATTCTCATTTTTTCTTTTAGTGTAATTTGTCCTATTGTCTAGTTTGCAAGTCCACTTAATATCATAGTCTATCATAGTGACATAATTGTAGGTTGCTTGAACTAAGATCTAGAAGTAGATAGGTTGTTTACAAGCATCTCTGAGTATTTGGTTCAAGAATTCCAATTTACTTACCACCATGCTCAATTGATTTGATCTTAGGACTCAAAAATCCTTTTATTAGTACTCTATGAAGGAATGTCCTCTATTTGTTCGAAATGTGGGATATTTGGTCATTCGGTGGGTAATTGTGGTATTGTGAGTGAGCCTTCTACTTCTCTTCCTGTGGTAAAGCAAAACCCAATGACCGATTCAGATGGGATTTTTGCTGTCGAGAAAAATGGGAAACCGAAAAACAGACCCGAAGCTAGTAAAACTTTAACGCAAGAAGGTTCTAAAGCTATCTCCAAATCTCAGCACTCCCGAGAAGCTTTAAAGGAACTCCCAGTTTCGTGTAACGTTGATAATGCTCGCCTCTCCAGCAGGTTTGGTGGTCTTGGGTTGAATGGGTCTGAAGAGTCTCCAAGTGTTAGGATGATACTCATGGAGGTAAATAAAGAGAACCAGGGATACTCGCATGGCTATGGCAAAAATAAGGATAAGGTTTTGTCTGTGCATGAACTGTTTAACTCACATAAGAATGAAGGTGCTCCGGAAGGTCAAGCTAAGCTACAACATTCTTTAGGATCTGATTCATTCACCATTACCCATACAGTCGATTCTCAAGTTAATGTCGAAAGTGATGTGCCCATCTAATTTTCAGCAACTCCATTGGTTGCGATGATGTCTTCTACTCAAAGAACACGTCCCAAACCAAAACGCCAATCTCAAAAATTACTAAACCCTGTTCAGGCCTTATCTTTAGTCCTGCAGTGAATGAGATAGCTCTCTCTTCAGCTGGAAAATGACTTTGTGTAGAGACTGGACAAGCTAGTCGTACTAGTGAACAGTCGGAACCACATCATTGTGATGCTACGAGTCTCTTGCAGTCACCACGAGATGATACAAATGCTATAGATTTAATGGATTCGAGGGAGAAAGAAGGTGATACACATGCATAACGTATTGCCCCAGTGTTCCTATTATTCTATCAAATGGTTTCAAAGATGAATTTCTTGTTATGGAATTGTCGGGGGGCAAATAAACCCACCTTCAGGAGATCTATACGATATCTGTTGAAGAAGAATCATGTTGAGGGGATAAAGTGTGGGGAAGGTTGATATCGTTGCTAGTACGGACTAGTTTATACAGGCTCAGATTGGCGATGAGGAAGAGGCCTTTCATCTGATTGTTGTATATGTTGCCCCGTCTTCTAGTAGATGTACTGGATTATGGGATGAACTGAATGTCATTTGCACAAGTCTTCGAGAGTCTTTCTTTATAGGAGGCGATTTTAACACCATCGTCTGCACAGGAGGCAATGATACTCTCTCTCAAGACTCCATGATTTTTGGCGAATGGATTCATCAAAAGTCTCTTATCGACATGGGCTTCCAGGGTAATCGTTTCACTTGGCAGAGGGGACGTTTGGATGATACCTTTGTTGTTAAAAGACTCGATAGGATCCTATGTTGTGCGCATGCGAAGCTGAGATGGTCGGAAGCTTTGGTTTTTCACTTACCATACATTGCCTCAGATCATGATCCTTTGTTTATTGAACTCTCTCCTCGTCGCTCTTCTAATCCAATGTCGGAGACCATTCAGGTTCGAAGCGGTGTGGTTAAAACATGATGGCTTTCAAGACCTTCTCGCTAGTTCTTGGAATCGTAAGATTTCTACTCAACAGGCCCTTGTTACTTTACGGAACATATTGATAGTTTAGAACAGAGAGGTCTTTGGGCATATTTCTAGACGCAAAGATAACCTCGTAGCTGACCTAAAGATTGTGAAAACGGCGATTGATAATTCTATCTCAGATTCGCTACTTGATGAAGAACGAAATTTAATCCATGAACTTGAGATTGTTTTGGAGCAGGAGGAAATTTTTTGGTTCCAGAAATCAAGGGAGAAATGGATAGCTTTGGGTGATAAGAACACAAGGTTTTTCCACACCTCTACGGTTATTAGATATAATCAGAATAAAGTGAAGTCTCTCAAGAATGATCAAGATGAGTGGGTTTCGGATCAATCTGTCTTGGAAGACATGGCTGTATCCTTCTATGAACAGTTGTACTCGTGTGGAGGTGTTGTAAGCCCAGCAAATTCTCTGCTTTCCATAGGGTTTCCACACATCTCAGGATATGATAGACTAGAACTCGAGAAGCCTTTCTCGGAGCTAGAGGTTAAGAATGCGGTCTTTGCGATGGGTAAATATAATGCACAAGGTCCTGATGGGTTCTCTCTGGTGTTTTACCAAGACTGCTGGGACATTGTGGGTTCCTCTGTTACTCATTTGGTCCTTGATTTCTTTGCTTCAGGAGTGATACCTGTGGATTTGAATGAAGTTATGTTAGTCCTAATTCCTAAAATCACAAAACCGGAGTTATTTTCACAATTTACACCAATGTGCTCTTCAAGAAAATAACAAAGGCAATGGTCACGAGGTTGAAGGTTGTTGTGACGAAAATTATTAGTCCAGCGCAGTACAGTTTCATACCTGGATGTCTTGGTACGAATAATATTCTTGTTGTACAGGAGGCAATACATAGCATGGGTAGAAAAACCGGTCGGAAAGCTTGAATGATTCTGAAACTGGATCTTGAGAAAGCATGTGACCGCATCAGATGGGACTTTTTGGAAGATACTTTGAAAGCTACGGGTCTGCCCAAAACTTGGATTCACTGGATTATGCAAGCTATCGTACGCTCTGAAATGAGTGTACTGTGGAATGGAGAACAAACAAGGACATTCACTCTGGAACATGGCCTTCAGCAAGGTGACCCTTTGTCTTTGTATCTATTTGTTCTTTGCATGGAGCGATTATGTCGCATGATATCAGCTTTGGTCGAATCACGGGATTGGATACCTCTAAAGATAGCTCGTGGGTGCCCTTGGTTGTCACACCTGTGTTTCACCGATAATTTGCTCTTACTCATGGAGGCCTCTGTGTCTCAGATTAAGATCATTCAGAGTGTCTTGAAGAGATTCTACAATGCTTCTGATCAGAAAGTAAGTCTTGCCAAATCTAAAATCTTCTTCTCCAAAAATATCTCCCGCTTGTTGGCATCTACCATAAGTGCTGAAAGTGGAATTCAGCTGACCTAGGACCTTGGTAAATACTTAGGCATGCCAGTGCTTCATCGCAGACTGTCTAAACCTATGTACTCTGATGTTGTTAAGAAAGTCTCCTCGCGACTAGCTGGCTGGAAGAATAAGTGCATGAGCTTTGTAGGGAGACTTACACTTACTAAGTCGGTTTTAAACTCCATCTCGATGTATCCTATGAGCACTATTATGCTTCCTTCCTCGGTAGTCTCAGACCTTGATTAGTTATCCAGGAATTTTCTTTGGGGTAGTTCTCAGGAGCAGAGAAAACAACACCTCGTAAGCTGGAGTAGAGTTTGTAAACCCAAGCGCGAGGGTGGGCTTGGTATTTGTTCTACAAGACATATGAACTTGGCTCTTCTAGCCAAAATTGGTTGGCGCTTGATCACGAATTCGGCTGGGCTATGGGCTGATATTCTCCGAGGAAAGTATAAGGTCACAAACATTAGAGATTCATGTTGGCTAAAACCAAATGGATGCAGCTCTTCTTTGTGGCGTAGTATTCTCTCTGGATTGAACGAAGTGGTTATTCTGGGTATCAAGTGGCTGATTGGTGATGGTCATGAAGTGCGTTTCTGGACAGACCGGTGGCTTACGAATGATCCTTTAATCAATTCGATTTATCAGCATCATCTTATAGCTGATACTGATGCACGTGTGTGTGATTTTTGGCGTGATAGTATTGGATGGCTGATGGATTCTCTCTCGTATATCTTCCCGCTACGGAGCAGCTATGCCTTCAAGCTCGCATTGTTGACAATCTTTTCGGCATACATGATCGACCATCTTGGGGCCACTCAACCGATGGTTCTTTCACGGTTTCCTATGCGTACTCTTTTATCTCTATTGATTCATCTCCATGAACTGATATGGGCCTGTTTTTTTATCGTATTTGGTAGCTTAAGGTTCCTGAGAGGATTAAAACCTTCTTATGGTTGGGAGTTCATCAAGTATTGATGACTAAATCGGAGCGTTACCGTTGCCATTTAAGCGATTCAGCTGTTTGTACTTGTAACACCCCTCTCCCAACTTTGAGAGATAAGCGTGTTATTCATTGGTCCTACCAAAAATCATCTTTACGAAAATCTATTAATAAATAAACTTTGAATAAATACCTGGAAAAAGAAATAATAAGAGGGGTGAGTAATGAATTACTGAGTGAGGAAATCACTTATGCCCACTGAGACACAAAGCTCTAACCTAATTCACATAAAGTTTATCCTAATCACAGAAAGCATACACATAGAACTTGTATTTTCAACAAGTTGTTCCAATCAATCTTTCCTATCTCAATTTGTTTCATCTACAACTACTCAAACATTCATCAATCCTTTATCAATCCTTTATCAATCCTTCATCAATCATTCATCATTCCTTCATCATTCCTTCATCATTCTTTCATCATTCCTTCATCATTCCTTCAATTAATAGTACATCTCTTGAGATGTCTCACAAACACTCACAAATATACAACTTTAATCATTCACATCAACTAATCATATATAACTCAATCGTCAAATATTACAAAACAAAATAAGATTAACAATTATATAGATTAAGATAAAGCTAGGTATCTCGCAAATCATATCCTCACCTTGGCCTAAACGAAAAACGAGAGAAAAGTCGCTTCAGACTGAACGTCAATTTCTCGATTCGTTTTAACTCCAAAGTAAGATCGGTCATCATATCTACAAAGTAGACTCTCGGAGATTTTAAACAACAAGTTGATCGTTTTCTGAGTCCTTACGGTTCGCCTGGAAATTGCTTCACAACATAGGTGGTCACGGATTCGATATGTAGATTTTAGCTTTGGAGAAACAACCATAACTTTTAAACCATAAATCCGAATTAAATTCTGCTTTTTGCTACGCGCAGATAATAGGATCAGGAAGGCACACACCAAATTTCGTTTGATTCCAAGTCGATTTAGTACTCCGATTCTCCATTCTCTTTCACGTGGACAGATCTGATGGTGACTAGGGTTTCCTCTCTTTAGGGTTTTCTAAGGATCTCCTGCAGCTTTATAGGTGTATATATACACATATACCTAGGATTTTATTCATTTATTTGGCTAACGCCTAAGTTAAATAAAACCCTAATTGGACCCAAAGAGACGGGTCTCGCAGTACTGTTTGTAGACAAGGAAATGAAACAATTCTTCATGTACTTAGAGATTGCCCGGCTATGTCAGGGATTTGGAGAAGATTGGTTTCGAGTAGTCTTCATTCTGAGTTCTTTTCTATGTCTCCTTTGGAACGGATTTTCAGGAACATTGGAGACAATAGAAAAATAAATGAGGGACATTGGAATACTCTATTCTCACTCTTATTATGGTGGGATTGGAAGTGGAACTGTTACAATGTGTTTGGTTCTACTTACACTTGGAGAGATAGAACAAGGTTTCTACAAGAACTCGCTGCTGAGGTCTCTCGGGTTAATACGGCATGTTCACAAGACTAGCAGCTTGCCCACACAAAACAATTGCGGATGATCTGTTGGCTAAAACCACCAGAGGAATGGGTTAAAGTCAATACTAATGGTGCAGTTCATGGACACCAAGGTCTTGCATCCGCTGGTGGTGTTTTGCATGATGCCCATGGTGAGTGGTTCGTCGGTTTTGCCTTGAATATAGGCATGTGCTCTGCTCCATTGGCGGAATTATGGGGAGCTTATTATGGTATTCTTATTGCTTGGGAACGTAATTATTGAAGAGTTGAGCTTGAGATTGATTCCCTATCAATTGTTACTCTCCTGAAGACAGGGGTCACTGATCTCCATCCCCTCTATTTCCTGGCATGATTGTGCTACAGCTTACTAGCAAGAGACTGGATAGTCCAGATACGACATGTTTACAGGAAAATTAACCGTCTCGGTGATGAGTTAGCTAACCACGCTTTTTCTTTACCTACTCGATTGCACTTGTTGGATTTTACACCTGATGAGGTGCTTTTGTTACTTATTGATGATAAGAATGGGGTTTCCCATCCGAGACATATTGTTATCTGAGTCTTTTTCATGTTTTGAATAAAGTCTTAAGGGCCTCTATGCTCTTTTCTCGACCAAAAAAACATAATTATATACTATAGTTAAGCCTCTGTAAATTTTAAAAGTGATATAGGTAGATAGCTCATTCAATGTAGACATTAAGTGAAGTCTACTAGTCACAAATAGACTTGTATGAATTTTTTCTTGATAGTTATGGCTGTATGAATTGTGTCAACTATGTCACAAATAGATTATATCACAAATAGACTTGTACAAAGAGTTATGGTTGTATGAATCTTTGTTTTGTACATGATATTATGTGAATAACTTAGGGATATTTTCCTTGTTCTTTAAAAATTATCTTAAGGTATAACTTAGGGAAGTCACTTTTAAAAAAATTATTGAAATTAATAAAAGTTTGATATGTTTAAGAACTCTTTTAAACAAAATAACAAAAAATTTGTTTGCTTACATAACAATTCGTTATAATTATGTTACATAGTCAATAATAGCCATCAATGGCAATTCCACACTTATCTACAATGTAATATTTACAATTTCTTGAAAAAAAATTATCTACAATATGTTCTCTTTGTTGGTCACTCAATTTCCTAGCTTCATTGGTTCCCTTATGAAAGCAAGAAGAAGATAGTGGAATCAAGATCAATAACCACCATCAGTTTTTAAGAGAAGTCTCCTTGAGAAGTCTCCTTCAGAAGTCTCTTTTAGAAGTCTCCTTCAGAAATCTCCTTTAGAAGACTCCACCAAAAGACTCCACCAGGAGACTCCACCAGAAGACTCCACCAGGATACTCCACCAGGAGACTCCACCAGGAGACTCCACCAGGAGACTTCACCAGGAGACACCACCAGGAGACTTCACCAGGAAACTCCACTAGAAGTCTCCACCGGAAGTCTCCACAAAAAGTCTCCACCAAACATTAAAAGACGACAACCTGTAACAAATCATATAAAAAAGATTCCATCTTTAACTAGATTAGACCAAAAAAAGTAGAACTTTTCACAAGATCTCATTTCAAAAATAAATCTACAACTAGAAAACACAAAGAAAAATCAAATTTGCTCACACTATCAATACAAATGAAATCTTTCACAAGAAAATTTAAAAGAAAGATCTTTGAAAAGCAAATTAAAAAAAAGATCTTTCACAAGAAAATTTATATAAAAAATAAGAAAAATTCTAAAAAAAGGATATTTCATATCATATTCATTAAAAATGTAATCTTTAACTAAATTTTATAAAAAATCAAAATTTTCACAAGATCTCATTTCAAAAATAAATCTTGAACTAGAAAGCACAAAAAAAAATCAAACTTTCACATAACATTCTTTAAAAATAAAATCTTTCACAAGAAAGTTCAAAAATTTAGATCTATCACAAAAGATTTATTAAAAAAACAATTTCTAACTATAAAAATACTCAAAAAACTGAAAATTGTACAAAATCTCCTTTAAAATCGGATCTTTAAAACAAATCTACCTTTTTGAAGACATGATGAATGTTGGTCATAGACAAGATGCTTCGGTGGTTGGAAGCTTCACATGGAACATGCAAAAAAGGCAAAAATTGTGAGAAAATAGTGTAAAAATCATAGATCTTGAAGGAGGACAGAAGAGTAAACTTACATGTTGGCTGGAAAGACATACATGAAGAAGAGGGAAGATGAAGAAGAAGAGAGAAGATGAGAGATAAAAAGTGGCTAGGATATTTTTGCTTCTTCTAAAATTTGTATTTATATGTAGGTTAACTTTCTGGTTAAATTATTGGTTAATTTTGGTTTAGCACAACCAAATTTAATTTTTGGAGGAGGAGACTTCACAGTGAAGTCTTCTGTGCTAAACCAAATTTAATTTTTGGAGGAGGAGACTTCACTATGAAGTCTTCTACTACAGAAGACTTCATTGTGAAGTCTTCTACTATAGGAGACTTCAGGAAGTCTTCTACTACAGGAGACTTCACTGTGAAGTTTTCATGTGAAGTCTCCACTATACCCTAAACCCTAAACTCTAAATTTTAAACTGTAAATTTTAACTCTATTAAATATACATACTATTTTAATTATACTCTTTTGAATATATGCACAATTTAACTCTTTTGAATATATACACAATCTAATAAAATTTACAAATTCCAGTGATTACCATATCCTATTACCATAAAACTCTAAACTATTCCACTTTTGAAGACATATTTTGTTTGTAAATTCGATTTTATTTGACCATGTTTTAGAAAATTTTTACTTTTAATACTTGATATTTGTTTATTATTAGATTATGTAATCAAAATTATAAGCACATAACACTAATTATTATTTCAATTTATAATATACATATATATATATATTTAAGGAGAAAATTTCACGTGAAGTATTCTGTAATCCCTAAATCCTAAATTCTAAACCGCAATGCAAACTTTTCTCTATAATACACAAATATTAAACCAAAAACTTATAATTTCTAAATATATGCACAATTTAACTCTTTTATTCCATTTTACATTCTAAATAAAAAAATCTACAAAATATCACATGTTTATCATATCTTATTACCCTAAACTCTAAACCATGACATAATTTGTTTATGAACTTTGTGGTTCGATCTTCATTGATCTTATTTGACCATGTTTTATCGAACTTTTATTTTTACTGCTTGATATTTGTTTGTTATTAGATTTTTTAATCAAAATTATAAATTCACTACCTTTGTATTTTACTTTTGGAGATAAAAACTATTGAAATATATTTTTGCATTCAAAATGAAATTTTGAGTTATTTTAGTCATTTTCCTTTCATCTAACTACTGAAACCTCTACGTCAATAAATTATAGTTTTAAAAATAAAAAGTCCTATAATAAACTCAAGAGTCGAAAATATTATTATTAATGACTAAATTACTCCACAGTTTTCATGTAAAACGTGCCTTAATCTTTGTATTAATTGAAAGCTCTTTACTCCATATATACATACTTGCGAGCAACATTAGCTATCAAAAATGAAATCGATATATATGTATATATATATGCTTTGCCAATAGCGAACATGATATAGAAAAAGCATTATAACAACGGTACTAAGAATAATATTTACACGGAAATATATATGAAAATAATAAAGTAAAAAGAAAAGTTAAAGTGGAAAATATGTTGTGGGGTTTGCAATGGGCAACCGACCCTAAATGCTTTTTCTGATTTCTTTTTTTATATAATTTTAATCTCTTTTTGTCTTTCTTACAATTCCATCCATCGTTGATCGATCAAATTCAAACCCTTATGTTACGACTCTTCCTTCTTATATAACTCTCTCTTAATTATCTCACTCTTTCTTCTTCTTTTCCTCCTCTTACTTTTCTCTCTCAAGCTCTATATATGTTCATCATTGTGTATTCAATCACTTGGTTTTAATCCTAGCTTAAAAGTGTTTGTAACTTCTAAGAAAGAAAGACATGGCTCCTGTTTCAATGCCTCCTGGTTTCCGGTTTCATCCAACAGATGAAGAGCTTGTCATATACTACCTTAAACGAAAGATTAATGGTCGGACCATCGAGTTAGAGATCATTCCTGAGATTGACCTTTACAAGTGTGAACCTTGGGATTTACCTGGTATGTTTTTCTCTTCCCTTGTAATTTTTTGCCGGATAATCAATCTACAACTTCACAAAACTTTTCAAAAATAACTCAAATCACAAGTAAACTTAGAACCAAAAAGTTTACAATGATAATCCATTTTTCTCATAAGATGCAAATCCATATATCATAGTAATTGAGAAAACATGATATCCTATATATAAACTAACGTTTTGATAGATTAATATATTATTCCGAACAAAGTTTTTAGTTTAATAAGTATCTTGGTAAATTGTTAACAAAAAAAAAAGTTTGTTGGTAAATTTATAACTCTAAAAATTAATAAAACATCATAATCGGTTTATCTGCATATTGTTTCCTGTCTAACATGTCACTGATATCTTAATAATTGCAGAGATCAATTTTTTTCTGGACTGTAATTATGATAATTAATGAATAACAGATTCATTTTCTATAGACTACACAATGTGAACCTACCTTTTTGAAAGATTAAACCCTAGAGAGAAAAGTCACTTAATGTCCTTTCTTTATCAACGATTTATGGTCTCTCTTTTTTTTCGTTAGAAAAAATAATAACTTCGAGATTATTATAACATTATTTACGTACCAAGTTATGTATCTCGAGTACACGCATCGAACTTGGCATCGAACTTGGCATCGAACTTGAATGCTTTATTAATTAAATAATAATTATGAGTCTATAACGATCTCAACTTTATCTTAGAATAAAATTTAAATTGGACCCACCACACATCTTTCTTTCTTTATAAAGATGGTAATAAAACCGAGAGATGCGGTGGTGACTAGTGAGACAAATTCAGAAGACTGAGTCAAAAAAGTTTAGAAGATAAAAAAAAAAAGTAACTCATTATTTCACCTCTTTAGGGTTTCGGAAGCTTCTCAATCACCTTCAACTTTTTGTTTTTGATATGAAACAATGTTCTCTTTATTTGTCTTTAATCTTTTTGGATTCTCATGTTATAGCATCTCTATTACTGTAATGGGTACAAATTAACGTTGGTTACTATAATTACCATGTTTTTCATTGACTATTTGATCGTGGTTTGCTAAAATTACAGGTAAGTCATTGCTGCCAAGTAAAGATCTAGAATGGTTCTTTTTCAGTCCTCGAGACCGGAAGTATCCAAACGGATCAAGAACAAACCGGGCAACAAAAGCCGGTTATTGGAAAGCAACCGGAAAAGATCGTAAAGTGAATTCACATTCTCGTTTTGTCGGAACAAAGAAAACCTTAGTTTATTACCGAGGAAGAGCACCACATGGTTCTCGGACAGACTGGGTTATGCACGAGTATCGACTTGAAGAGCAAGAATGCGACTCTAAATCCGGCATTCATGTAACTAAACATAAAAATTATCATAATCTTTTTGAGTTTTTTATCATAAACTAACCAAGGATTAAATTATTTAGGATGCTTATGCTCTTTGTCGAGTATTTAAGAAGAGTGCTTTAGCCAACAAGATAGACGAACAACAACAACATGGAACGAAGAAGAAGAAAGCAATGACCAGTATTGAACAATCTACTTCTAGTACTTGCTTGTATTCAGATGGAATGTATGAAAATCTAGAAAACTCTGGATATCCGATATCACCTGGATATCCGATATCACCTGATACAGGAGGCTTAACTCAACTCGGTAATGTTTCATCGTCGGATATTGAATCAATAGAGAATAACTGGAGTCAGTTTATGTCGCATGACACCTCCTTCAACTTCCCAGCTCATTCTCAATATGGAACAATCTCATATCCTCCCACAAAGGTATATTTCAGTCTCCTTAAAAACTATAACTTTTTTTTCCAATATGTCGGGCACATTAGTCTAAGTCTATACCCACTAAATGGTAGTTCAAGTTCTTGGAGATGTCTAACCTGAAATCTCTGCGAATTTACGCTCTGAGATCCTAAACTATAAATTCATTGAAATCCCTTTACATAACAGGTTGAGATAGAGTTAGAGTGTGCAAGACTACAAAGTCGTATGTTGCCACCGGCGCCACCACAATACGTGGAAGATCTCATACATGGTGAATATGTGGAAAACAACGTAGCTAACGATACAGATGAAATGTTGAGCAAGATCATAGCATTGGCTCAAGCCTCCCACGAGCCACGGAGTAGTTTAGACTCGTGGAATGATGCTTCTGCGTCTAGAAACTTCCATGGAGACTTTAACATACAGGCCGTAAATATGCAAGAACATTATGAGAGTTTTAAAGAAGAGAGACTTGTTGAAAACTTGAGATGGGTAGGCGTGTCAAGCAAGGAACTAGAAAAGGTACTAATAATTTACAATATTTTAGAGCAAAATATTTTAGGTGTTATTATATAACTATCAAGCTAATTGTTATGTTTGATCTTGTACTTCAAATTTCAGAGCTTCATTGAAGAACATTCAACGGTAGTTCCTATAGAAGATATTTGGAATAATCAAAGACATGAATATCACAGTAGGTTTCACAGTATAATATCTATATATTAATATATTATAACTTAATATTTCAATAAATTATTACCTTATCTCTTTTTATTATCTCAAGTAGTTGTTCTGTTTAATTCATATATCGATACATTAATTAAAAATTGTATTTTTGGTGTTATTATTCTTGATATCTTTACATTTGATATACTCTTCTATAATAATTTTTTATTTTTATTTTTATGAAGATGGTATGGACGTTCACAACAACAATGGGGATGTGGATGATGTTTACACACTTGAGTTCTCAGAAAACGAACAAAATGAGAACTTTGTAGACAAGAGCGATAATGATCCCACAATGAGTTCTCGAAGTTATCAAGTGGTAAAAAAAGTTGAGGTTAGTCATGGATTGTTTGTTACAACTCGTCAGGTAACAAATACATTCTTCCAACAGATTGTACCATCACAAACAGTTATTGTCTACATAAATCCAACACGTCCTAACGAATGTTGTCATCAAATGGCATCCAAGGATGAGGTTCTTCATGTCCGTAAAAAGACCAATCCGCTAATCGACAGCATAGTCTCAACAATTCTTGGACCATGGGGAAAATTTGCATATGGTATTGTATTCATTCTTCAAATGATGCGTTGTGGTAACTTTTACAAAAACCGAAGTAGTGAACGATACTCGAGGCAGCCTGAGAAAGGAGATTTTAACAATCGTGGTACAATACTCACGATGGAAAATGATGTAGTGAGAAGAAGAATTTGGAAGAAGAAGAAAGAGAGAAGCAAAGTTATTGAACAAGATTTGAGGATTCAAGATAGTTCCATGTTTAAGAAGTTGGGGCTTTCTCTTGCCATTATCTTAGTTGTTTCTACAATAAGTCTTATTTGAATATTGAAATACAATATATCATATATGGCTTTTGCACTTAAAAAAAAAAATTGTATTCCCAATTGTCTAAGTCGGATTTTTCTCTTTTGCGTTTTCTATATCTCTAAACCAGACTAAATTGTCCTATTATGTTGTTTATTACTTTCTGTCTCTTTATTAAGCGATGTGACCTAATTGATCTTTTGTTTCTTTAGTTTTTTCTGTGAGCACGTAAGTGTATTTTGGAGCGGATTTACACAAACTATATGTTGCATACCGTGTTCTTAAACCCCGACAGGATTACTCGGCCCGAAACAAAATGTTATGCGGAGCTTTACAGTCGGGAATTAAGTGTGGTCGTTGTCATGAGGTCTTGGACTTACATGAAGTTGTTGTAATAAGAAGATATTCGTAGAAGACATATGGTGATTAGAGACCTATAACAAGTTGTTGTATTATCACAAATTTTACTGAGGTTTGGAAAAGATCTTGTTAGTCCTTTGACCAAAGGATTGTGTGGACGAAAGGTTCTTGACACAGTTAGGATAATTGGACGGCAGTTAACAAGTTGTGAGGTTATGGTTCAAATTGTTTGAATGGAAGAATGTGGTATTTTAGGTCCGGTTGGATTGTCTTTGATAGGTTGAGACACATGGCCTCTTAATGATTTTAATCTCGAATTAATAGGGGTGTGTGACTACACGTACTTCATAGGACACCTAAATAAGTGTTTGTCTAGGTTGGCCAATTAAGTAAATTAATAAGTGACTCATCAAAATATTTATGATACAGAATTATGAAATAATTAAATTGTTAGATGGTGATAATATCCCAAATCACCAAGTTGGGGCATTCTAAACTAATATATAGAATCTAAACTCACTCATTGCTAATTGGTTTTGAGATAGAACCCCATAATTTGATATGATATCTAAAGAATTCAATTCATCTTATAGTATCAAAGCCTACGATCTCGTGCAATACTGGTTTCATGATATTAGGTTATACCGCCTATTATTTGGAAGGGGACGTGTTAGATGGTCATAATATCCCACATCGAAAGTTGGGGTTACCTTAACTTAATATATATCATCAAAATGTTAATTTACTCACTATTAATTGGTTTTGAATTGAAACTCATATTTTGACATAGATTTTGGCTTGTTAGATTTCCAAAACTTTTTGTTTGTTGATTCAGTACTTAAGGGCATCAACTGTTTTTCATCCTTTCAATTTGTCGAAACATTTGAGGATTGTTGGGTATGTTTTCTAAGTGGCCTTTGAAAGTTTGATTTTTTTCTTCAAATCTCATGACATATGAATACATCTATCTATGAAAATATGTCAACAGCAGACCAAGAAAAAAGAAAGAAAATATGTCAACATTTGAGTCTTTGTTTTTATGTTTCATCCACTTTCCACTATTTTCTCGGTAATATAAGTGTTAATTAGAGTATTAAAATAAATTAATTGTTAATGTTTACATGTGGGCCACCGTAAGCTTTATGGGTATAAAAAAGGATTTTGCATGTTTGAGGGAAGCCAATTAAGATTGGATAAACGTGGCTTTTCTTATCTTATTATATAAAGAAGAGTTTCTCAAAGTTAACACTTATGATCCAAAATTTTTTCTATTTATTTACTTTTTCTAAAGTAGATAAAAATATTTAAATTTATTTCTTTAATATTTAACTTATCTAAAAGAAAATCGAGAATATTAATTGTTAAAAAATTAATTCTAACAAAAAGTAATTTTTATTACTAATCTTATTATATTAAAAATCTTATTATATAAAGAAGAGTTTCTCAAAGTTAGTAATTAACACGATTCTTCCACGTGTACGATCCAATGATTCGAAATTTTTCTCTATTTATCTATTTTTTTTAAAGTAGATAAACTATTTAAATTTATTTCTTCAATATTTAACTTATCCAAATCTAAAAAAAATCTTAATCTAAAAGAAAATCGAGAATATTAATTGTTAAAAAATTAATTCTAACAAAAAAATAATTTTTATTACTAATCTTATTATATAAAGAAAATTATTATATTAAAAATCTTATTATATAAAGAAGAGTTTCTCAAAGTTAGTAANTTCTCAAAGTTAGTAATTAACACGATTCTTCCACGTGTAGGATCCAATGATCCGAAATTTTTCTCTATTTATCTATTTTTTTAAAGTAGATAAAAATATTTAAATTTATTTTTTCAATATTTAACTTATCCAAATCTTAAAAAAATCTTAATCTAAAAAAAAATTAAAAATATTAATTGTTAAAAAATTAACTCTAACAAAAAGTGATTTTCATTACTAATCTTATTATATAAAGAAAAACATTATATTAAAAAATATTTATAAAAGAAACGAAATATATATATATATATACTATATTTTGAATCATATCTTATTATATAAAGAAGAGTTTCTCAAAGTTAGTAATCTTATTATATAAAGAAGAGTTTCTTAAAGTTAGTAATTAACATAATTCTTTCACGTGCCAGATCTAATTATCCGAAATTTTTCTCTATTTATCTTTTTTTTTAAAATAGATAAAACTATTTAAATATATTTCTTCAATATTTAGCTTATCCAAATTTAAAAAGAAATCTTAATCTAAAAGAAAATGAGAATATTAATTGTTAAAAAATTAATTCTAACATAAAGTAATTTTTATTACTAATCTTATTATATAAAGAAAAATATTTTATTAAACTATTTATAAAAAAAACGAAATATATATATATATATACTAGATTTTGAATCATATTTATC
>OVBA01006601.1:0-16571 GCA_900406435.1 Lepidium aucheri
TGATCAGAGTGAAGATAGGGTTCCACATCAATGAAAGGCTAAGGTATTACACAGCAGTTCACTGTCAAAACGGAGAGAGATTCCAGATTCAATACTATTACGAATGGGTGGCGAGGCTGTGCTTTAACTGTCAGAGAATCACACACACGACTACTTTCTGCACCCACACACTGTCCCCTATGGACTACTTCATCTTCCTAGTGCAGGTTAACTTGCAGCATGGAGCTTCATCTGGCAGTGATAGATCCCTGGAGGCATGGACCAACTCCCCCAGATCCATCTTATCACAACCACTATTTGAGCAGGACCAGACTTCTGAGCAGCATGGACGTACGGAAAATTACAGAAGCGTCACCATGGAAGATATCCTCAATAATCCTGAAGACACGTTCATGGCGGAGGTAAGCCCCGACCCCATTGACTTAGAACTAAGCATCCCTGACAACACACCGGACCCGCTCCTCAACGTCGTTGAAACTAGCGAAAGCTCTAAACCAAAAGGCAAGGAAGACGAAGAGGAGAGCAAAGCAGGTCAAAGACAAGTCAATTCGGTTGTGAACAACATTCATGATCTGGATGATTAAGCCGTTATATTACTTAAAGAAGAACTAAGTTTAGCTATTCAGTTTAAGTTTCGAGTCATTAGGTCAATGTTCTATTTGTCTTCCACCTTTGTTATATTTGCAAGTTGTGTCTTTTGTAAGCTCAAACTATGGCAGCTTATTGTTTGCAAGTGGTGAGCGTGCTCCCCTTGTTTTCAATCTCTTTTGTACTGGTTCCGAGTTTAAAATACCCAATATAATATATATTTCATTTGCGACAAAAAAAAAAAAGTTATGGATTATTTTCCGGGGAAATAATGTACTAAAAAATTAGAAGAAATAAAGAAGAGGCTTCAAATTTACAATGTGAAAAAAACCAAAAATTTATGAGATTAACCAACTAAAGAATAATACATATATCAACTTGACAACTTCTATTCACTTATAACGATCTCTGATTCTCTACAACCAGCGTTTACTTCAAACGCCACGCAGACGCGGCAGCTTCACCGTTCGATCAGCTTTCCTACTCCTGCATGAATTATAACCTATGGAGAATTCAATAAATCCACAGAAAACCAATATCCATCTATGAACTATGAACTTCAATAGGTTTTCACGATCAAGTTTTTTAGCTTCAAGTAAAAACATGACATGAGTTTAAAAAACAGTCGCTTTTACCTCTGATTTGACTGGTCTGTGCAACTCCCGTGGCTTGAGGTAGTGGCCGAGACAGGCTCATTGGTGTTAACGGAGGAGAGTTTACTCTATCATTGTTTCTTTCGGCCGGCCATTGAGCATCACCTCTCTGGTTTCTTGAAGGTATAGAGTAGCTTCTAGGGACGACTAGCGGAGGAACTGGTAGCGGCGAGGCCACAATGTTGGTAGCGGATGAAGCAGCAACAGTTACGCTGCTTCTTTCTTGATTCCATCCAGTTAGAGGTGCCGAGTGACCAACCAGACTAGGTGATTTGGCTCGTATTTGCGGAGGTGCAAAGTGGCTTGGTGGTCTTGGAAGCTCGTGAAGCTCATTGTGCCTCGGGGAAGAAGAAAAGGCAGGAGGAGGTGAAGCATTAGGAGAAACTCTTGGAGAAGCTGATGACTGAGGATGAGCTTGGAGTACTGGAGGAGTTGGCAAAGGACAAAATGAGCCTGAGGACATGTCGGCGTTGGTGATGGATTTTGTCGAGGACGGTTTGAGAGGCCCGGAAAATGCATGTCTTCCTGCTGCTTGCTGCTGGTACTGATGATGTGTGTCTGTTGTAGAAGGGCGAGGGAGGCGGCCATAGAGGCTGTTGTTTTCTGCGTCTTTCTTGCTTTTAATTGGTTCTAATGGAGATGAATGCCATATGTTTCCGGTGCTATGGTTTGCTGGCCTCGGATTTAAAGCTTGGGAAGCAGGTTTCGAGTACCTTGAATCATTTGGTGTTGGTAATACGTAGGCATTAAATGATGGATTTGGCTGTCTCAACCTCTCTGATAAATCGGGTTTCTTTTCTGGGAACAACGGAGCTGAATGACTGCTCATTTTGTGATTGCGGGTTGAAAGGAGGTATTCTTCTCTATTATCAGCATTTACCTGTGGAAGAGCAAAGTAAAATTCTTATCAGACTAGACTCCCACCAATACGTGTAATTGCAGGCCAGAGCATTTGGTACGCATATATTGAGAAAACATACCGATGGTCGTGTAGCACTAGGGCGAGGAAATGAGAGATCTATATCATCCATCTGGATAAAGAGACAAGAGCATAAGAATAACTTTTATAGGTAATGTGTGTGTGTGTATCATTTTACCATCATAATCGACTTACCTTCGTTGAGGCATATGGTGTAGAGAGAGAAGCAGCTTCCACCTTTTGCTCATTTGTTCTGTAATCAAAACTGAGTTCTCCTTCTTTGTTAATGTATCGGCCATCATTATCCTCACCACCTTCTACTTCGTTCTCATGAACAGAGAGATCACAATCGATATGTTGTTTATCTGCAGCAACTTTCACGTGACGCTCTACTGCCTCTAGCGATTTCAGTCCAGTGTGGAACAAACGCATCTACAAAGAATTGTCAAAAAGCAATTAACACATTAATATAATGCCAAATTTCAGTGAGAGATAAAATATACAGAAGATATTATTGTAATCTTTACCTGAGCAGTGTGGTGACGGACTGCTTGAATAAGGAGACTACGAGCTTGTCCTTCTTTTAGCGATTTCAGTCGGAAAATGCACATTGTGGCCTCGTCATGAAACTCATTGTAAGCAGGTTGAGACTCAGGAGGAATATGTCTCTCTCCTTTACTGCTTTTAGGCTTTCCTTTATCTTTCACAAGCGCCATCTCAAACACATTTCTGAGAGTTTACAGGTAAAGATGTTGTTTAAGCAAAGATTACACTAACTATAAAATAAAAAACTTCAGTGGTGAAAAACAAACCTCTTCTCGTCGCATTGTTGCTTCATATCCTGCTCATTTCAAAAGAGAAAAAGATGAGTAAAAAACATAAAGCATTTTGTAAATAGAAGAGTAGGAAATTTTGGTATACCTCAACAGTTCTAAGGTCCTTGAGAAGCGACTCTGATGGGGATGTAATAGTTTTGAATATATGACTACGCTGAAGAACGAAAAACATGACCAAGACAGCTTTAATAGAATGATATATAGACCCATTACAGAATTCATGTCGCCATCAAACAACTTACGTATGTGTCAAGAAGTTTTTGGAGCTCATACTGAACTTTACCTAACATAAACAAAATTCTACCTACAAAAAAGACAAAACGATGTTACACTACAGCTATTATATACACAGAAAAGTAACATTCCTTTGATCGGCTAATCTTAAGCGCTTACTGCTTTCTTCATCGTTATGAGGGGCTATTTGTTCCAAACATGAACCCATCTCTCCTAATGACTCTGAGAACTCTGAAATCACCAAAGTATAACAATAGAGCGTAAGAATGTTTTATAAGGTTCAACAGAAACCTATTTCCATATGAAGATACGATCTTTCTTTACCATAAGCACTATTTGCAGTGGCAGCAGCTGCAGAGAGTAGTCTATCGTAGCATTCTCTCATGTCTTGCATATCCTGAGCATCACAAGAGAATAATGTCTTAGGATTTATTACCAAAACAACATTCAGATGAAAATGTTTAAGTGATTAATACAGTCAAATAGTGCAATTCCATTACCAATCAGCTAATAATTCCTTAAAATATGTTGATAAATCTACTAGGGTTTTAGATACCCCTAAATCTCAATGAAGTAATTGGATTTGCTACCAATTATAGAGTTTCTAAATTTGTTCTTCACTTTTGTGAGCAAATTTCAAGCCCTAGGAGAAAATGGTTTCAAATTAGCCTTTTCCGGCCAGTTTAGCATCAGAAACTCAATCAACCAAGGAATGATTTCCAAAAATAAAATCACCAACAAACATAAACCCTACTAAAATCTCGACGATTCCGCAAACCCCAAGTCCTAAAGATCATTAAATTGCGATGATTAACGAAAACTAATGAAGCAGCGGAAATTACCTTGCCGGCTCGATCGAGTTCTTCAATTTGTGCAGTAGGCACAATCTCTCCTTTTTCCTTCGCATCGACCTTATGCGAATGCGATGTTAATCTCCTTAACCTCTCAATCGAAGCTTTCATTGTAGAATGAGGTCAATTAAAAACCCTAATTACGAAATTCTTAGTCAAAATTAACGAAAATTCCCTCCTCAAATTTCGGGATCGGAATTTCCAAACAAAGTGAGAATAGATAGATGAATTGGAACAAAATCGGAGAAACAAAAGAAAGAGAAGAGAAACAAAGAGTGAGATTCAAGTATCGTCGGATGTGTTCAACGACATTGAAAACAAAAAAAATTCTTCTGTCTAAAGTTTTTTGGTCAAAAAAAAACAGATCGAAACAGAGAGAGACGGAGACGGAACCCAGATAACAGTAAGAAGAATGACTTGAAGAAAGATAAAAGGACACGTGGAGAGATCGTAACGGAAAAAATAAGAAAGAGTCAAAAGTCAAAGATTGATGACAAGGAAAGAAAGTGATTATCATTATTTGGGTTTGACCGCCAGTGGGAGGGTCAAACATCTCTTCCCTTTTTTGACAAGTAATTAATTGTTTCTTTTGAATCCAAACAAGTTGTGTATTTAATTAGATTAGATATTTATAATATTTTGAGTTTATTAATTTCAAAAATGTCAAAAAAATAGATGAGTTAGTTGGTTTATCTTGTATTTAATTTAGCTAATTATTAAATAGTGGATTCAAATTCTATTTGGACAATTTAGATTATAAATTAGATTAAATTGTTACTTGTTAAAAAAAAAATAATCTTTGATTTTTATTTGTCAATATTAAATCGACAAAATTCGATTCATAGTCTGAAATCTACCCATAAAATTCTATCAAACCTTAGTATCAAATCATTAATTGGATTATTCTAACAAACAAATTGAAAGCAATTCGGCTAATCAAAAACCTTGAGTCTCTCTTTCGTTTCCCGCTCGTTTTCCCTCTTCTTCGAGACCAATTTTTTAGAGAGAGCATGAGTGGTTCTTGCCGTAGGAAGATAACTGATGTAGGTAAAGAGGAGAAGATGGTGAGCAAGCCCGACCAATATTTTGGATTCCTACGGTGCCAGAGTTGTTTGACGGTGGAATTCTCCGATTGTTTTTACAAGTTTGATGATTCTCTACGGAGGCGCTTTCCTTCGCATCAGAAGGTACCATGGAAGAGGGGATAACTAATCTTTTGGTTACGATCTTAGAAGAAGCGGTCAGGCAAAGAGCAGATCGGTGACGGACGTCAGTGATTCATCGGAGATGTTATGGCAGAGCTCCCAACCAGTCGACACGTGGCAGAGCGTTCTAACGATGCGTGGCCACTTTGATTATTTTTCGATCCCTTCTTGCTTGGGCTGATTGTTTTAAGGGCCGCATGTTTGGCCCGATTTCTTTTTCTCTGATTTGTAGTATATACCCCTAACCCATTGGGCCTTATTAGGCAGGAAAAAAAAGAATCATATAAACACTAATCTATGTTCCTAGAAAGGATTAACTTCGCTAGTAGGCCTGCACAACCTTTTTTCTTTTTGTCGGCAAATAGGGAGAAATTTCTCCTCAAAAGCTTATTCGATAAATTTCAATGAAAAAAATCAATGTCTACAAATTATTTGTGAACAAGAGACACCATTTCTATCGGCATCCAATAGGGAAAGTCAGGTCGGAGGGACAACCTGAAAAAAGTGATAACTTAGAGATAAATCAAAGTATAGTTTTCTAAAAGACGGTTTGCCTTTTTATACACGTGTGTAATGTAGACAATCCAATATTTCTTAAGAAAGTCATTGCACAAACGTACTAGGAACGACAAGGGGTGAAAGTCACTAATATTTGAGATGAGAAAACCTGCCACCATCTCTGAATCGACATCCACTTCCACATGCAAAGCTCGTTGATCCCACGCCAATGGAGCCGAAAAAGAGCCTAGAGTCACCGCAAAACGACCACAGCAATCTCCGAATTCATCTCTTAATACACCACATCTGATGCAAGATTAGAATGTCCTCCTGATGCTCCATATGTATTAACTTCAACCAACCCGTTAATGGAGCCGTCCGTAAGATAACACATTCCGTGCGAGACATAACTGATTATGTGCGAGCCAAGACTCACGAGTTTTGTCTTTAACAAACTGAGTGCAATCTCTATAAGTCCATAGACTGTTAATCACATTGCTACATTTTCACCGCCAAGCCCACCATAAAGTCGTTGCAAATGTGATAGACGAAGGTGTACCATTAAGCACATCATGACAACCCAGATTAAAAAACAGCCAAAGTAGAAGCAAGCTTTCAAAGAAGGGTATCAATCGCGCCGGAGAAACTATACAGTCCCAAATGCCTTTCATAGTCGGGCAGTCTCAAAGAGTGTAAAATTGACTCTTCACCACTTTTACAAACTTGGCAAAGACTACTATATCTTAGATGTCTTCTACATCTCTCAAGATTTGTCACTAAAACCTACTGAGCCGTTAACCACAGAAATAAATGGATTTTCTCATGAAATAACACTCTCTAAATTCGATTGTAGAATCTAGACATTGAAGGTTTTGAAGTAGTATCATCCGTAAGCATCTGATATGTCAAAGCAACTATGAACATTCCATTCTCGGTCGCATTCCAAGCAATTTTATCAACTGCATTAGTAAACTCATCAACCACTCTTGATCTTATATGTAGAATAACCGAATTAGGGAGATAAGAATCAAGTATATTGAATTTTCATCTAGTAGAACTATTCCAAAAATCAATTACTTTTAGAGATAAGTCTCTCTCCGTCAACGGTAATAGAGAGTGGGTACTCAAAGGCTCTCATAATACCTACGCATCAGACCAAAAACATGTATATTTCCCATCACAAATGTTCCATCAAATCCCTTGCAGTATAACTTGTTTAATACCCATAGTCATGCTATGCCACGTCGAAGATCTCCCACACCATTTCAGAAGCTAGGTGGAGTCCTCTATATCTGAAAACACCATACTTCTTGCGAAGAAGCAAAGCCCAAAGACTTGAATGTTCGTGGAGAAGTCTCTATCCGAGTTTGGCAATAAGAGATAAGTTCATATTGTTAGCTTTATGAATACAAGTCCACCTTCATGTGGTTGTGTCACTCTCTTTTAAATCACCAAATGTTGCTTTCGTTGCTCACCGAAACTCCCCTACATAAATTGTCGAGAGATTATGTCAAGATGCTTAAATGTTGATTGCGGAAGTAAAACTGCACTCATGTAATGTACTCGGATCAAGGCCAACACCGATTTGGTTAAAGTTACGCGACTCGCAAGAGTCAAAAATATACCTTTCCAACCTGAAAGTTTTGACGAGATATGTTCCAAAAAGATCACCAAAAGTGTCCTTATTTATATGATTTTGAAGGATAGACATTCCCAAGTATTTGCCTAGATCTTTAGTAGCTTTAATACCACTCATCGTACTTATCTCTTGACCAAGTTCAAGACTTACATTGTCGGAGAAAAACACCTTCGACTTGTCGAAGCTAACTCTCTGTCCGGATGCTTTACAAAAGGTATCAAAAACACTCTAAATAACCCAAGTTTGCACTACCAAAGCCTCAACAGACAAGACTATATCGTCTGCAAAACATATATGCAAAATTCTAGGTCCTCCTCTAGACAACTGAATCGGCTTCCAGGAACCTCCAATAACCGCCAATTTAATTAGGTGAAATAGCCGTTCAATACAAAGAATGAAAAGATAAGGAAACAAGGGGGCTCCTTGTCAAAGCCCTCTAGCGGGTTTAAAGCTCTCTGTTTTCTCCCCATTACACAACAATCTCATCTCAGGTCCAATGACACATTTCAAAATCCAATCAATCCATTGACTTGGTAACTTAACGGCATGTAAAGTATCCTCAAGATAGTCCCACCTAATTCGATTATAGGTGTTTCCCAAGTCTAGTTTAAGGAACATTCAATCTTTCCTTCTTTTCTTTTTCCTCATGGAATGAATCGCTTCCTGAACAATAACAATGTTGTTTATACTAAAATCTCCTGGTAAAAAACTTGCTTGAGCCAGACCGATCAGTTTTGTCATAACTGGATTTAAACGAAGCACCATAGCTTTAATAATCATCTTGAAAAGAACGTTACACAAGCTAATTGGATGAAATTATTTGATATTATCCAGATTGAGGACCTTTGGTATCAGCACTAATATGGCATCATTTGTTCCTTTAGGTAGGATACCTGTCTCGAAGAACCTCATGGCAAAATGAAGTACAAACTCCCCAACCACTTCCTAAAATAGGCACGAAATCATCCAGTCCTAGAGCTTTATAACCATTCATACATTCAATTCCCACGGTTGTAAATGATCTATTGAGCATCACCAAATCCACAGTCAAAATAGAGGGAAACCCAACACGATTCAACCTTTCACTCGTGATAGCATCTCCAGCGGGATTATACAACCCTTGGTAGTAGAGTAAGGCTAATTCCTCTAATTTAGCAGACTCCAATATCTTTCTCCTGCATCATTCTTCAGTTGATCAATCTTTTTACGTCTTTTTCGAACCACGTTGATGTATGGAAGTAAGTTGTGTTTCGCTCACCAAGAGTTCCCCACTTTTCCATTGACTTCTGAAACCACAAAACCTCTTCTTGTTGTAATACCACATCCAATTCCTTCAATAAAAGAGCTTCCTTTTTAAGTAAATGATTCATAGGGTTTGTATCATTATGACCATGCACATCAACAATGTCATGTAAGATCTTGTCCTTAAGTCTATGTATATCCCCAAACACTTCTAGATTCCGCTTGTTCAAGATCTTCTCAAGACGTTTTAGAGCCTCTAGAGTGGAGATATTCCGATTCCATGAGTCATTCAATAGTTCTTTGAAACCCGAGTGGGAAAGCCACTAATCTCAGGATGCATTTGTAGTAACAACAACACATGATCCGATGACAAAAAGGGAGATGCGAAACAAGAGCCGCATGCCAAAGTAGTTTGTTCACACACAACATAGAATGTTGTCAAGTAGCTTGGCGACAAAGTTAATGTCTACCTTTCATCTCTTCCAAGTAAAGCGGTTTCCTTTAATGTCCAAGTCCAACAGAGATAGATCATTGATCCATTTACAAAAGGCAAGGAAGTCCAGAGATAAACGTCTGTTGCCACCTATCCTTTTATAAACCCAAATAATTGAATCAAAATCTCCACCAATAATAAGCAGTTAATCAATCAAGGTAACAATACTCAAAACTTAATCCCATAATCTGCTCCGTCTACTTACATTTGGGGCTGCGTAAACTGCAAACAAGTGTAAAATACATCATGTCAATGTAATTTGAGCATGCATAAACTGATCCGAAGAGTGTAGAATATCTGTACCAACTTCAGATCTCCACAATAACCATAATCCCCCATTATGTCTATTTGCATCCACTTGAAAGAAGTTAGCAAAACCCAGACTTTGGAAAATCGTACGAGCTCTATCCCCTCCAACACGAGTTTCAAAGATAGCTAGCACATCTTGAAAAAGATCTCAAATGAGGAAAGAAATCATGGTTCTTGAGCATCATAGAGTAGAATTTAAACGGCTTTTTCCTTCCATCTCTCTTAGGATGTATGTGCAGAGTCATTGGTGAATGATCAAAGAAACATGGTGTACAAAGTAGGCATAAGCATTGGGATATGCTAGTAACCAATCATTGTTAATGAGGATCCTGTCTATCTTTTTCGCAGTAGGATTTGAATCGTTATTATTCCACAAGGTGTGATGAAGTCCTCTATACGATAAGTTAGCCAAGAAAGATGAATTAAGACAGTCCCGAAATCTCTCATTGCGGCTGTAACTGTACCTGTGGAATTAGAGTGATCCATAGGATTTAAGGCCTGATTGAAATCTCCTAGCACTGTCCATGCCGGTGCAATAAAAATTTCTTTAGGAGCTTGTGGACAATTCTGAACTTGGTGTCCATAAATCCCACAACAAGAGCATATATTTGATAAGACCTTCATACGCCACAAAGAGCATATCCTCATTCACCAATATCGAGCCCTTTAAAGGCTTAGATAGATCACCACAAATCCTTGCAAAGGGTCCTCACGTAAAATTGAGAGTAGTATCATCCCCTCGTATAAGTTTCTGATCTCACTACCAATCTCCATTAGTAATGCATAGTGATAACAACTCAAAGGTAAATGATCAATTATGATCCAAACAAGAGTTTTTTGATTCGCGAAGGATCAAAAATGGAGTCCAGGCTTGGGAAAAAGGTAACTTAACATTCTCCATGGACCCACAGTAAGTGCATGAAGATATTCATTCTCCACTCTGATTTGGACCAAGAAATAATTCCTTGGTAAGTCAATTACCTTTTATTGAACCCATTGGTTTCCAAATCTCATTTAATTTTTGAGTCATGGTTGCATTATTCACACTTCTCCCCAGAACTTTCACATACATGCAATTATCACAATGAGCGTTCACATTCTTCATTGCTTCATCATTGATAACTACTCTTACTTCCTCATCACATCCTTGTGGAATTCAAACGACTTGATAAACTCCTTAGATAGTTGCAATGTGCGGATCAAACCTCCACTAACCCGTTAAACAACAACCGTATTAGCCCATGACGACTATGCCATCAGTGGGTTACTCTCTACGCCAACGTCCACCATGTTGGCATCATCACCAATCTAATTTTAAACTCTAGAATTCAATGCCATTGACTCATCTGTTCAGATCAACCATGCCTCCACCACAATTGTGTCACCACCACTCTTATTCAAATTCTTAGGAGAAGAACCGGGTGTGGACCATGTTAGATGTGATAAGAGTGGACCATCTTTTTCACCCGCATTAATCATGGTTGTATCCGCAACATCCTTCTCTAGGTCCAAAACCATCCCCATCCTTGCCAAATTCCAATCTCCAAACTCAAATCGACCTACCATGCCACTAACACCTTTCGAGATTTCCATCACAGGCGATGGCGAAGGAGGGTCAGACAGCCGCCCTCGATCACTGACATCAACCATGATATCTTCTGTCGCACTCTTTGTCAAAAACCTAGAGGTACCTGCTTTCACCGTCATTTCAACTTTTCTATTTTACTTTATTGGAACCTGTGATAGTTAATCAATAAAAGTATTATTTGTGACCCATAATGAGTGAGTAAAGTGAATATGCAAAAAGAATTGGTGCAAATATATGATAGTGGCCACATAGTATTGTAGCCTGAGATTCACTCGTGATGTCGTAAGAGCTCAATTATCGGCAAAGTAACTAATCTATTTAAACCTAACTGGTGGTATGGGATCCTATCTTGGACTGCTAGAAGATATTGGTGGAGCAAAGACTAAGGTCTTTGCTTTTGTTCGGGAAAAGCTTCAGGAAAGGATTAATAGTTAGACATCGAAATTCCTATCTAAAGGTGGAAAGGAAGTTTTGATCAAACTAGTCTTAACAGCTTTACCAACATATGTTATATCATGCTTTAGATTACCTAAGACAATAGTAAATAAACTAAATTCGGCTATCGCAAATTTTTTGTGGTCTAATTCTGAAACATTAAAAGGTGTCCATTGGAAGGAAAAAATTATGTAAACCAAAAAAGGAAGGTGGTCTTGGCTTCCGTGCTTTGGAGGAATTTAATACTGCGCTATTAGCAAAACAGTTATGGCGTCTTATTGATTACCCCAACTCACTCTTTGTGCAAGTTATGAGGGGGAGATATTATAAAAACAATCGTCCTTATACAGCAAAAACAACATCGAACCCTTCCTATGGTTGGCAGAGTATAATGTCATCTAGATCTCTGGTGGGTAAACGGATTATTAAGAAGATTGGGGATGGGAGATCCATAGCGGTATGGAGAGATCCTTGGATCCCTGACACACAACCAAGACCAACATTAGGTATTAATCAGTCAATATATCCAAATCTTATTGTTGATCAATTTGTTGATTTCAGAACAAGATCTTGGCATGAGACACTATTACGACAATATTTTGTTCCATCAGATGTCGAATTAATATTGGGAATCCCTATTCCTTATAGGACAAGACCTGATTATTGGGGATGGCATTATACAAAAATGGGCCGCTATTCTGTAAATTTGGGATATGCCACAAAAGAGAATAATGCTTTAATTAAGACTGGCAGACAAGGACCTAATTTATGTGCTCTTCATGCAAAAGTTTGGAAACTAGACTGTCCAAATAAGATTAAGCATTTTATTTGACAATCATTATCAGGATGCACTACGGTTAAACATAATCTTAATACTAGAGGTATCTAGTGTGATATGAGTTGTGATAGCTGCGGAGCAGAGGAGGAAACGATAAATCATGTACTTTTTGAATGTCCTCCTACAATTCAAGTGTGGGCACTTTCGAGTGTTCCTTCTCCGATGGATATTTTCCCTAGGAAATCATTATGGTATAATATGGACTATCTCTTTTGGCGAGTTCCAGAGTTGATAGATGTTAAAGCTATCCCTTGGATAATATGGCATCTATGGAAAACTAGAAATGATAGTTGTTTCTCAGGAATAAGTATAAATCCCCCAGCTTTACTATCCTAAGCATTACAAGAAGCTCATGAATGGGAAGAAGCGAGGCGTCCAAAATTAGTGTCGTTACAACCAGGATGCCTTAATGCTTCAATACCATGGCCGGCGGTGCCACAACCTTTATCTACCAATCCTGCTTTAACGGGTCATAAGTGTTTTGTCGATGGGTCGTGGAAAAATGCAGATTTGTACTTGAGTATCGGTTGGGTGTGTTTCTTTAATAGCCATATTGGTATCAGTATGGGAGCTCGGCGGATTAGGAGAAGTCTTTCTGCTCTTCATTCAGAAGTGGAAGCCTTTCTCCGGGCAATGGATTCGTTAATTTCTTTACAGTTCTTGGAAGTGGATTTTGCATCGGATTGCACGGATGTCATAAAGATCATGTCGAATCCAGAAGATTGGCCTGCTTTTCAAATTTACCAGGAAAATTTTTTCAGGTTGAAATCTCTGTTTAATATTTTTTCACTTTTTGTTATACCAAGATCACTAAACCATAAAGCTGATACTCTCGCTCGTTCTTTTAGAGAGTCAGCTAATGGTTTGGTTGTGTAATTGTGCCTCTTCTATGCTCATTTGGAGTATAGTTTTCTTATCAATATTTACTTCCGTTGACAAAAAAAAATTAAACCTAACTAATATCTTATATATGAAAATAGAAGAGAATTTTATTTTGACCATGTTATAAAATTTATGATAAATTTATTATAATTTTATGATAAATTTAAAATATAGTTCATAACTATACTTAAAAAATAGTTTAAGATGAGTTTGGTTATAAATTTTAGAGGAATTTTAAAGATTAAATTTTTTTAAATAAAAATATATCCGATACAAATTCGATTTTTGATTCTTTCGGTCCAGATTTGGATTCCGTTTTCCGAATACATAGATTTAGCACTCATTATGGTATTTTGTAGAATTTGGATCTTCTAATTCAATTTTTGACTATTTTGATGTAACACTTATTCAATTATTTTTATATATTAGATCGGGTTTGGTTCGGTATAGATTGAGTTCATGTTTGAGTACTTTTATATGAAAATCTAAAATAAATAAAGATTTGATTAAAAAAACTCTAGAATTTGGTTTTTGATTTGAGCAGGTTAGGTTTCTTAAATATATATAGGTTTAGGATCCATTGGGATATTTCGTCGGGTTGGTTCGAATTCAATTTTTTTAATTTGGGTTGATATCGGTTCGGGTTTTGGGCCACTAGAATAATATTCCGCAAATAATATTTAAAATATCAATACGGATCTAAGAACCAAATGATCACGAGTTAGAAAAAAATAATCAAATCACACGCTATAACGTGAATATAATCTTAGTATCTTTTTAAAAAGGAAAAAAAGATTGCAAAAAGTTATCTAAGGACAATTTTGTTAACTACCCGTTAATAAAAGATAATTTTGAAAATGTCTAAAAGGACAAAAGTAATTTTGAAAATGTCTAGTGCGATAACTATGATTTGCAGATGAAACTATGATTTGTTTTTTTCCAAAATGGAACTATAACGTTTTGTTACCATTTGTTAAAATTACGCCATATAGAATTATGGTTTCCAACTCAAAACTAATTGGCAATGAGTGGAGAGACCCTTATCTTATATATAATATTCATGTCCCATTCAAACTCCCAATGTGAGATCTTCTCACACCTCCCTCGAGACAATGGCCCGTCTAGCCATTAGTCTCAACAATTCAATTTCGGGTCAGATTAATCGAGCCTTTTTCGATGGGCCGGATCGGTTCGGGTGGAGCAGATGTGTTAAGACTCTGATACCATGTAGAATTATGCCTTTCAACTCAAAACCAATTGGCAATTAGTATTCAAGTTCCATTCAAACTCCCGATGTGGGATCTTCTCAATTTGACCAACACAATTTTAGGTTTTATTTGTTGGCTTGAGTCATATTTCGTATGTAATAGCGGCGGCTCTAAAACCCTAATAACCCTAGCTCTACTATTTAGCCTTACTTGTTCTAAGTTTCATAAGAGATACAGAAAAAAGGAGTAAAAGATACATATTCTTCTGGCTCATGATGGTTTATACGGCAAGACTCAAAAACCCTAGATTTTCTACTTCGCCTTACTCGTTCATAAAGGCTTAACAGCAACGCACAGAATTTCTCGAATTCAAGCTTGAGCAATGGAAAGACGGTTCGTTTCGTTGTATGTAAAGTTCATAAACTGTGATATCCAAAACTTAAGAACTAATTCGTGTCTTTTGTTGAATATATAAATTGGCAGCAAAAGGGATTGTAAAGGTATGAATTATCAAGGTGTAGTGAATCAGGACAGGATCAGTGAGTTGCCTGAGTCTCTGATTCTGCAGATAATGTCTTTACTTCCGACAAAAGATGCCGTAGCCACAAGTGTTTTGTCTAAACAATGGCAATTTCTTTGGAAGAAGATGCCTAAACTCGAGTTTGATTGCCATGAACACATGACATTCTGCATGTCAAAGAATGTTATCAAGTCTTTGCTTTCTCATATGGCTCCGGTTCAGAGTCTGCATCGTAGAATCGGTTTAAATAGATGTACTGCTTCTGATATTAGAAGAATGATTGAAATTGCAATTTCCTGCAATGTGCGAGAGCTGGTACTCAAAGTTCCTCCTAAAGAAGGGCTCATAGTTCCTAAAAGCTTGTATAACTGTGAAAATCTAGAGACCTTGAAACTCAACACTTTGGTCCTAAAGGATGTTCCTTCTTCAGTTTGTCTGAGGAACCTTAGAACTCTGCATCTTAACTATGTGGATTTGCAAGACAAGGAATCGTTCTTAAACCTTTTATCTGGCTGCCTTAATCTTGAAAACTTAGTGGTGTGGACTTTGAAGACAACTATGAATACGACTCTCACTATTGCGATGCCATCTTTACAGAGACTCACAATTTATGTTTTAGAATGCTACGGTGATTGCTATGTGATAAATGCTCCTTCTTTGAAATACTTGAGGATTACAGGGTTACGGGATTTTAAGTATCGTCTGATTGAGAACTTACCAGAACTAGAGGAGGCACATATTTCAGATGTCTCCGAGGACGTCATCAAAAGCATTCTCGGATATTTAACTTCAGCCAAACGTCTTTGAATATGTGACCTACGAATATGATGATGAATTGGTTCTTAGAGCAACATTATTGGTAAGATCTTAAGATGAGTTTCTTAGTAATTTTTGATGATTAAATTTTTTAAAAAATAGAGTTAAGAGATGTATTTATTGTTTGAGTTTCTTGGTAAGATTATTGGTGGTTTCTTAAAAGAGTTTCTTATTGAAATTTTTTTATATAGTTTTCTCACTTTGAGGAATGAGTGATGCAGAAACTTCATTTTGAGTCACTTTATATTTTAAAAGCTTTTATAATTTTGTAGTTTTCTCACTTTAGTTGGCTATATACATTTGTTTCATTGGCAAAAAGTGCCATTTGGATTCGATAATTCCAAATATGTCAATGAGAATGATGTAACAGAAGCAGCTTAAAAGTATTATATTTATAGAAGAATGTATGATACATGATGATCCACGAAACGAGTAGTGCGGAAGAAGAATGATGCACTGTACTACAATTTGGAGTCAAACAACACTGAGGCTCATCAAAGCCGGCCCAGGTTGACGAGTGGAAGCAGAGAAGAGTCTAAGATGGTAAAATAGAAAGAAGAGAAAAAGAGGGAAAGAAAAAGATACAATAAGATATAAAATATGGGAACGATGAAAACAAGTTAATTTTCTTCTTTCGTTTCCCTGAGCTAGTCAGTATCCTCTTCAGGTCTTGTGTTTGAGGATGATACAATTAGCTAACACCGCATACCGATCCTACATTTGAGGGCACTGGAGCTGTAGGTAAGCATACTTACAATGGAAGCTAGTTTAGCTCCCAAGCTAGAGGCTCTGGCATAACTTGCAGAAGAAGCAGCTC